>JANAVB010025596.1:530000-533125 GCA_029216955.1 Iris pallida
TCAACCTTAACTAGCTAGAGAAGTGTAAAAATATTAATATTAACCAAGGTTCACAGTATCGGTATCGGTATCGGAATCGGTATCATGGATCTCATGGATAATGTGTATCTATCTTTGCAGAATTATTGACATTTAATGGATATGAATTACTATCTGTGGCATCGTTCATGGATGTACATCGTCATCCTGATGACATGTGCGGTTGTACGAAATGAATTATACATGGGGTAGAGCAATTCCTGCAGTTCGCCAAGGCGTTCCCTCAGTACATGGACCGTACCAAAATTAAGTGTTCATTTGTGAGAGTCGCAACATGAAACATCATCCAGAAGTGGACATGACATATCATTTGTACTCGAGAGGTTTTATGCCGAATTACTATCAGTGGACCTCACACGGAGAACTTGTGCCTTTAGCATCGGAGCTGGAGCATAATTTACGTAATGGATGTTCATGACCACGCTGGTTACGACGAAGGGTACGTGAACATGGTTTTGATGCTGCGGATCCTAGTTTCGATCCAAACAATCATGATTTGGCTGAGGAGGCACGAATGCCGATGCTGCGAAGTTCAGTTGCTGGAGAATGCAAGGACTCTTTTGTATGCTGGTTGTGAGGACCATTCACGTTGAAGGTGGTTACAAGACTGCTGAGCATCAAGTCCGATTTTAATATGACTCAAGAATGCTACAACTAAATCATCGAGTTGATTATAGAGATCTTGCCAGTAGGTGCAAAGTTACCTACAGACTTCTAACGGTCTAAGAGGATGGTGAGATCTCTCTGGATGGGATACGAAAAAATTGATGCATGTTGTAACGGGTGCATGTTGTACTAAAAAATGACAAGGATGAAGATGTGTACATATTTTGTGGTGCTGATCGCTACAAGGCAACAAGTTAAAGTAGGACTCCAGTGCAAGAAGCCTACCGATTCGATGCACTACTTTCCGTTGATGCCACGGTTGCAGAGGTTGTTTATGGTGAAGGAGACTGCAGAAAATATGAGCTGGCACAGACGAGAATGATCGAAGGATTATTGGATCACCCATCTGATGGGGAAGCATGGAAGCACTTTGATCGAGAGTATCCAGATTTTACTTCGGATCCGCGTAATTTCGAGTAGGTCTCTCCTTCGACGTTTACCCATTCGACTTTCGGGCTCCCAGTATTCGTGTTGGATTGTGATCGTCATTTCGTACAATCTACCGCCTTGGATGTGTATGAAGACTCCGTATATGTTTCTTAACGTTATTATCCCAGGTCCGAACAATCGAAGAGGAACATCGATGTGTATTTCAGCCATTGATAGATGAGTTAAATCAGCTGTGGAAGTAGGTGCCAACACCTACGATGTTTCTAGAAAGCAGAATTTTTAGATGAGGCCGCACTGATGTGGACCATCAATGACTTTCGACTATGGAATATTATCTGGATGGAGCACTCATGGTCGTCTCTCATGTCCGTATTTCATGGACCGCACGAAGGCTTTTCATTTAAAATACTGAGAAAAACCGTACTTCTTCGATTGTCATCGACAGTTTTGCCGAAGGACCATCCGTTCCGGAGGAAAGGAATGCATTTGTACCGGCGTTGTAGAGAAGGCCAATCCACCGCCAAGGTGGACGGGAGGTACGATATAGAAGGAGGTCAAGGATTTTACAAGTGCTATCGAAGAGCCTATAAGGGATACAAGTGTGATGATTTGGCCGCACTTAATTGGACGAAAAGAAGTATATTCTGGGACCTGCCTTATTGGAGCACCAATTTGATCAGACATAACCTTGATGTCATGTATATCGAGAAAATGTGTTGACAACATAATCATACTGTGATGGACGTAAAGGAAAATGTGAAAGAAATCCAAGGCCAGGTTGGACTTGGAAGTATATGCAGACGTCCTGCGTTGTATTTGATAAAGGAAGGCAATGGGTAGTATAGCAGCCTAAGGCAATTTTCTCACTAGACAGGGAGGATAAAGTGAGACTTTGTTGGTGGATTCGGGCCTAAAATTTCTTGATGAATACGTGTCGAATTTAAGAAGATGCGTCGACCCGAAGGAGAACAACTGACGGGTATGAAGAGCCATGACTCATGATTTATGGAGAGGTTAATTCCGATAGCATTTCGGAATTTTACCGTAGGTCATTTGGGATCCGTTGACAGAGTTGAGCATTTTCAGAGATCTTTGTTCTACTAAGTTGCTTTGGTTATTATCTAGACTTGGTTATTATCTACAATTCAACGGAGGTTGCTCCGGGTCTATTTTTATAAACTGTGATATGTTAAATGCATGTTATTATCTACAAATTCAACGGAGAGTTGCTCGGGTCTATCTTTATAACCGGTAATATATTAAATGCATGATTATTATCTTGTAGATATCTATTTCTATCAGGTATGGTAGGACGCAGAGGATCGTACCCCGTGGCAGTAGAGGAGTATCCCGCGGAGGTAGAGGTTCCACCGGTGGATGGAGTGGTCCGTTTCCCCGGTGGATGGAGTGGTACTCCGTTAGTAGATGACGATGTCGGTCCCTTGTCTATAGTACTCCAGTGTACCAGCCACTCGGATCTCCGTATGCGTCGACGGTACGTGGCAGCATCCTAGCCCATCCAGCAGCTAGATTCCTCCTGCTGACGGACTATGGAGATGGAGGAGCGGGTGGAGGAGGTGCACCTATGCCGTCTACTAGATGATCGAGCGATCCCCCATGCCCCTTCGGACGAGAGGGGATGGAGATTGGTCGACGGGCCAAAGTTAATTAGTTAACATTATTCATAATTATCTCTATGTTAATGAATTTAATTATCGTGTGTAGATATCGTCCTCCGTCAGTTCAGAGGGCATTGGGGCTATTTCTGAGGTCCAACTACGGCAGGCCTTGGATCAACTACTCGGATGCCTCAGACGAGAGAAAGGCATTCTGGTTTGCCCACTTCAAGGTAACTAAAGTATATTACTTTTAGTATAAATCATATTTTATGAATTGTATAGCTAATAATTTATTCTTGTAGAAAATAAATTTTATCCACCATACCGGGCTGAGACGATTGAGAAGCAATTTTCTGTCGTTGTCGCCAAGTTGATCCGGGATGCGATCGACGACCAGAAGGCTCGAGATCG
>JANAVB010025596.1:533138-545638 GCA_029216955.1 Iris pallida
TATTTATTTTATTATTAATGGCGTTTACCTACAAACCAACAATCCAGAAAAGAAAGGAAAATCTATACTACACATTATAGGTCCACATGAAGAAATAGAAAAACTTGGGCTTATGTCCTTACAATTTTTTTACATAAATTAATTTAGGAGTTTTCTGCTAGTGAGTTCTGAATGCCGGGAAGCGATACATTCAGCAGGCCGAGGCACTGCACCCAAAATACTAAGGGCAGTAAAATATTCTAAAAGAAATTATAATAAATATATTTTATGGAAAGAGGTCTCAGACTTGGTCATTCAGATCTCATGTTGCTGGCTAGCGCCCCAACGTACAGGAGACCCTATAACGTTTGCGCTTCGCCGAGGCTCATCCAACCAATACGGTTTCGGCTAACAGGGTACGAATATCTCGAAAAACCATAAACCAACTATAAAACCAATTTGGAAAACCTTTTACAAAGACCGAGTTTGAAAGTATATTTTATTTTTATGAAATTAATTTAAATACCAATATACAAAAAGGTTTTACTGAAAATTGAGCAGCATCTCCTCTGTAACTGGACAACCAGCCACATAGGCGATACAAACCCTCTGCACAAAGAAATTCCCAACCATGGAAAACACCAACCAATCCATCAAATATTCCAACCCAGAATAATAATTCCACATCAGCACATATATAAAAACCAGCATCACAACCCAGAATAATAAATCGAAAATAATGTTGCACGACCCGACCCAAATTGTGGGCCGGGCCGAGCCATGTCCAGCCTACGCTTGGTTTAAAGCGCAGTAAGCTGTTCTAGAATAAACAATAAAGGATCTAAGCAGCTAACAGTTCTATAATCACATTTAAGGTTCATCACAACACAGCATCTATAAGCGAGGTAAACAAACACATATTTAATAATACACTTCCAAATATCTAACTGGAGACAAAGTCCAGTATCCAAATATAAGTACAGATAAAGTCTAAGTCTCAAAACCACAAAAAAGATAACTAAGCAAGGTTCCCGCTGGGGCCTCTTCTGGAGCTAAGGCCAGGTCCTCAAATCAGTGCCATAATATGTAACGCATAGCGTTTCCTTCTCGAAAAGTGAACCTACAACGTTATCCTGTCAGGACGGAGCAAGTACAACCTCTACAAACTAAAGTACTGAACATATAATGAAAGAGATGTACAACAAGAATCATGGTGTGATAAGTCTATAAAACAGGAAATACTGAAAAATATGGCCTCATGGTACAACTGGGATCACAGTATCATAGTAACATGGGGAACATGGCATCTATCTCATGTCGTATCACAATCATGTCATATCATAATCTATCATGGCAAGGATACAATGTCATATAGACAGATGTATATGTAATGTTTAAAACTGTAGCAGGTACGTGTCGGTCAAATAGATGTACAATGTGCTGTGGCACATAATAAAATGTACTTCCGTACAAGTGATAGGGCGATAGATGTACATACGCACAACTCCGCCTTGATATAAAGGCCTACGACAAGGTATGCATATAAAATACGACCTTGCTCGGTACATACGTACGAGTAGGGGGGCATGATCACGTACGCTACTAACAGTTTCCCCATAACCCATATTCTATCATGTTAGAGATACGAGAACAGTAAAACATGTGAGAGATACTGGGAGTAGTATAAGCATGGCAGGTACTGGGAGCCGTATGAACATGTGAATACTCCGAGTAGTATAAAGCATAGTGAAACATGTACTGAGAACCAGTAAGAAGCATGTGAAGATATGATAACTGTCTTAAGCATGGCAAGTACTGAAAGTAATACAACATGTGAAGATTAACTCGCTACCTCAATGATCAGTATTTTAACAGGGTTAATACATGTTCTAGCATTAAAAGACAGTAAATGAGTGTGTAGATGTACTTGCCTGGGATCCTGCTATCAATATGAATCAAGGCTCGGAGTGAAGCCACGGTCCTAAAGATGAGATAATACAATAGCTAATCAGGGTGAAAATACATATAATGTCTAGGTCAACTAGGGCAAACTAAGACAAACTGGGTCAGAGGTTGACTTATAGTTGACTTTGGTCAACTGGTCAACTCCGGTCAATTCCAAGTCCCATGTGGGGTGACACTATATCCAAACTAACTTTCTAGGGTCTTTACACTAGTGTAGGGGGTGAGGTCCAATACTACAATAACTCAAAACAACACAAAAAGTTGCAAATCGTAATTATTCAATAAATAAATTAAATGAACATTGTGTTCCAACAATTTTTGAGATAGACAAAAAGCTTAATTTTTTATGAAATAAAGTACCAAAATGATCCTTGTTAATTATAAAAATTTACACTAATTTTTCTGGAATTTATAAACCTTCATAAACATTTATTAAAAAAATCAGCAAACATAGGTATCCTGAAAATGAGCTCTGTTTTCCTATTTTATAAAATATCAAAAGTACTTATTAAATCCTGAAAAAATTATAATAAATTAGCTAAATTAATATAGTATTTAAATACAATTTTTCTAGAATTTTTATAGCACTTAAAATATATGAAAAAAATGCAAAACAGCCTAACCGGATTATCCGGCGGATTACTGCGGATTACCGGCAGATTTTCCGTTCCGTCACAGCAAGTTTTGTGGTGAAAATTCGGATTTTCCGACGGATTTCCGCGGATTTCCGACGGATTTTCCGAACCGTCGCAGAAAGTTGATTTTTGAACTCAAAATTTGTTTCGGCCATAAAAACTTCGTTTTAAATCGAAATTTGGACTTTCAAAAGTCAAAATTGAATAGAATTGAATTTCCTACAACATGAAATTATTAGTTTTCACAAATTAAAACATTTGATAGATCAAAACCTCAAAATACTCGAAAATCATATCTATAAACTTAGATCTACGCAACACTGTCGATCAAAACCAAAAGTGCTATATACTAAACATGTTAACAATTTAAAGAAGCAAATTTAGGCCAATAAAACTCTAGTTTCCATGGAAAACAAAAATAAAGTATGGTCATGTCACTTTTGAGCAAGATACACTTGCCTAGGTTAAGCTCCAAGCCTATTCTTACTCCACCACCAAGAGGGGTACGAAACCACACTCTAGACCTCAAGGCCAAGCTCTGGCAAGCTCCAAGGAAGATAGAAGGAAAGAAGAAATGAAGAGGGAGGTGAAGAGAATGGAGAGAGGAGAGAGAAAGTGAAATGGTATATATAGAGGGGGGAATTAATCTTAGCCGTCGGATCGTGATCCATGTGAAAATCTAAGTCAATCCTAACCATTCAAACAAAACCAAATATCCAATGGTAATGGGTGCATCTACACTATTCATGAAAATATCTTAAACACTATTCACGAAAATATCTAAACACTATTCACAAAATATCCGAAACACTATTCATGAAAATATCTGAAATCGAAAATATCTAAAATATAAAATCTGTCTGGACGGTATGCCGTCGGTATACTCGGTATACTGACGGTATGCGGCCAAGGAAAATCTATAAGTTAGGAAACATTTTTAAAGCATTACGAAAATCAAGAAAATACAAAACACACTACAAAATACATATCCGTATATAAATACCGATACTGTGAGAAAATATTTTATTCAGAAAAATAAAAATAAACCCTGAAATTCAGGGGGCTTACAAATATACGCGTCCAGCGTCAATTATCCAACTATCGAAAATCACCGCAGCAAGTAAACGTCGCGCGTATCCCCTATATGCAACAAAACTAAAATCCGATCCCCGGAACAGGGTCGGGACCGCGTCACACTGACTAGCTACGGGAGGGACACGGGAACACGGAATAATACCTCAATTGCTCGCTAGAGCTCTCAGAAAAATAGATAAAAAAATCCACAGACAGTGGGGAACGGAATGCGGATAGCAGCGGATCGAGTCCGAACAGTACTGGAGTCGCGTACGGAGGTGTACAGCGGATCGGGACCGCTCGGGAGGTTCGACGACGGGAGGCCGAGCGGGACAGGCGTTGCAGGGGCGGCCAGCGGTTGGGATGGCCGCGGTAGGGCGCGGCCAGAGGGTCGTCGAGAGTGCACGGCCGGGTTGGCGTCGGGCTTGGGAAATTTGGAAAAAAAGGGTTTTGGGGAGAGGGCTGAGTGATGGGAGGGGTGAGTACTGGAGGGGTTTATAGGAAGGATTTGGGGGTTACGGGAGGGGAAAGGAGGAGTCGGGGGTTTTCGGAAGGGGAGGGGCGGCTGCGAGCGTTGGGAGCGGAAAGGAAAGGCTTCCTTAGCTGATGGTTAAGAGAAATGAGAGAGAAAGAAAGTTTTAATGAGAGTTGATATATATATATATATATATATATATATAATATAGATATATATATATATATATATATAATGAGAGTTGTAATCTTTTTATAATTCAAAATTTCATTTATATATTAAAAAAAACTAATCTTTTGAAATGAAATCGAGTTTGGGTTCAGTTTCGAAAATAGTTCGAGATGGGTTCAGGACAGGTTCGGGACGGATTTGACCAAACACTAAAATTCCAGAATAATAATTTTAATCTAATTATAATAAATAAAAATAACACTAAATTAATTAATTAAAAATTACGGGTTTCACAACATAGGACCGAAATATATATTCTTCTTCTGTTCTAAGCCTTTTTAGAGCTTGAGAGTATGTAATAGATCCTTGTAGATGGAGGAGATCATTTGCCACATTAGACGAAGAAGGAGGAAATTGTCTATCAAGCATCCTATTTTATGCTCAGTAGAATAGAAAGTTCCTTTGGCTTGAACATGACTAAGGTGTTCTTGGAATTCATGAATTTGGTCATTGACAGACTTGTATCTATCATGACATATCTGTTGAATGTGAAGGAATTGAACCTATCAATTCCAGCATCATCACAACCATATTCATCTTCCAAAGCATCCAGAGTCTTTAGCGCTTTTATATTCAAAAAATATGTCGTAGAGTGACTCAGACATAACGCTTAAGATTCTGTGGAAGCAATGGTAGTCTATTTCTTTAAGGATCTTGGGTTTAGAGGAAGTGGAGGACTTGGATACTCTTACGTCAGACTCAGTCTCATCAGAATCATTTGTGATGGGTGTAGACCCATCAATGACAGAAATCAATCATAAAGTGGTAAGCCAAAATTTTATCTGGCTCTGCCACTTCTTGAAGTAGGTGCCATTGAACTTAGCGGACTTGCAGAGTAGATCTCTTCCTTGGCAGACATGATTTCTAAAAGTCTGTAAAATTTATATTTACTCAATAAGATGGCTTAAGCTAAAATTAACAATTCAAATGATTTTAGTATTCTATCTTTAAAATTTTAGTTTTCAAGTTTTGATAAGGTTGGATTAGCTGTAGGGGGGATCCCAGCAAGCGGAGGTTCACTAGGAACACTTAAGTACCGGTCGCTTAGACGATTTTTTGCCTTGTTGACAGAAGGGCGCTTTTGCTTGTTTCCAAACAAATCTCTACTTTAGAACTTTAAAATTAAAAGAATTTTACTAAATCAATAAATTGTTTATTTTGGCTTAAAATTTAAATATGAGTAAAAGAGACTACTCAACTAGTATTGACAAAATGTACTAACATAATAATATTTGAATGTGACAAATATTTGAAAGTTAACAAATATCTTGTTAATAGTAAGCAACAAATATTAATTGATAAGTGAAAGTTGTTAAGTTTTAAGCGATGTATAGCAAATTTTTGTGAGTGAATATAAGATATGTTAACAACAGTAGTAACAGAAGTAAATCTGTTTAGACAAAATATTTGCTATAGAATATATATATATATATATATATATTATATATATATATATATATATATATTATATATATATATTATATATATACAGAACCGTAATTAAAGAAATATAGCAAAATGTCTTTGGCAAGTTGTCTTTAGCAAGTTATGTTGTCTTTAGGAAGTTGTCCTTTAGCAAGTTGTGCTTTAGACAAGACGTATACAAGAACCGTAATTAATGAAATGGAATAGAATGAGGAAAATTTTAATTTTATTTATGTCTTTAGCAAGTTGTTGCTAAAAAGATGTAACAGAATTAAGTTGGTGTGCTCATAACATATGTTTACAAATTCTAACAGAAGCAAGTTGGTGTAGTGGAATATTCTAACAGAAGCAATTTGGTGTGCTAACAACTTACTGTTTACAAATTTTGTAACCGGTCAAATGGCCACAAAGATTTTGGTAATTGAAAGTAATTATTTTGTGTAAAATAAACTGAGTACTCTTAGATTGTAGTTTTTTCAGTTTTCTTGCTTATAATATCTGCACAAAAAATAAAATAGTAAATTTGTTACCGGTCTTCGGAAAAGTCGCGCACGTAGCACTGTCCTAAGAGTTAGCTCGGGTCTATGTGCAGACTGTATCCGAACGCTCTAGTGGTAAAATTCTCGCTCCACGGAATCTCCTTGCCGCACACGACTTAGAAAGAGTGACCACCGACTTAGCTCTGTCCACAGCAACAACGAAGAAGAGAATGTTTCGGGAAGAGAAGAAGTTGGAAGAGAGTTTCGGCAACGATTTTTTCAATGTGTTTTTAGAACGAAAATAGGCTTCAGATTTCATCTTCTGTAACGGACGAATATTATGAATAATAAATTAGAACTTTACAAAGCAATAACAGAATGAAAAAAAAAACGTGGTACATTGAATCTGGACCAGTTTTATTTGTCCAACCGTTACGAATTTAAATAAATTATAACGGTCAGGAAATCAATGAGAAGCAAAAAAAATTTTAGGGTCTCAGTCCGAACCCGAAAAAAAAATCGAATCGACATTCGTCGCCCGCACATGTGGACACGTATCCGCACCCGTTACGTGTGTCGAACCGGGCCGGACTGCGGCGATGGCGCACACGTGTGGCCCATGGGTCTCCCACACGAAGCTCTAAGGGAACAATGGAAAGCAAACAATATATGAATAGTGGAGACATTCCACCTAGCCGATGTGGGACTATAGGTGAGTGGAAAGTTGGTTTTTGAGTCAAATGAACAGCAGCACTAACATGGGGAGGATATTTACACTTTGGTAATAAAATTTTAGGTACCTGTGAACTGTCACCTTCATTTGTGACATGCGAATTTAGCACCAACATAGAAGATTGACAGGTGGACAGCCCGTCGTTAAAAAATTATTAAATTTTTATGAAGCTTTATAATGCTCCATAGACGACTCAATCCTCACGGGGGAAGACAGAAAGCTTGGATGATGATGATATGTTAGGAAAAGATCTCATGAACTGTGTTGCTTGCTTATATAATATTTTGTTCATAAGAACAAATGATATCTAGTGCCACGAGGCTTCTGTTTACACAATTTGGAGATGGTAAAGATTTATCTATATATGTGAAGAGTCTGTTTTTTTGGCTCGAACATGCATTCTTTGGGATGCAAACCTTACTGCCACTTGGGACGACACCCTATTTATTCAATACACACATCCCTGCTGCCCCCCCTGCTTTGCACCGCTGTTGCCAAACCAATCAGGCGGCTGCCAAGAGGCCACATCCTTAGTGGGGTACCACTTTTTCTAGTATGTGTGGAATTACCCACGATGACCATCATGGCCAATCCTGCGAGAGGAGGAAAAAGTGGTACTTCCACCAACTAGCGGTCAATCCACTGGAGTCCCACAGAACTATTGAGTAGTGCTGCAACACTCATCTACAGAGGTCCTCCCTCTAAAATAGTTTATACTTGGACATAAAATGGGTCCTCATTTTATTTCTGGAAATTCCACACATACTAGAAAGAGACCCCAAGGCAATTCCTTGGGTAGCAATAGTTCGGCCTTGCAAAAGAAGATCGGTCTTGAGAGTCCCTAATCACTCTCATACCATGTGGGCTATGAGTCTCCCTATAGAGGCACCACAACAAGAGTGCTTGCCGTCCTATTCGGCAGTCCACATTTTGATGTCCTGAAGTTCTGAAACATCGGAGAAGAACTTTTATCATCCTCGGAAATCCTATTAACTTTGGATTGTAATCATCAACAAAACAAAGTGGTTGTGTGCTAACCAAACTTCCCTTTCCACACTTCCGTAGAACTCTTTTTATTTGTAGTAGCTACTTTGTAACACTTTCGTTGTAAAGTTATAATTCGTTTACATCAATACATGTTTTTCCTTCACACACACTAATAAAAAACATTAACGCCACTAAGCCACCTTCTATGTATTTCGAGCTGGCGAATAAGAAATGCCATGTTTTCATGAGCCATCTCTTGTTCCTACAATGAGTGCAACTTCTCTTGTAACTTCTTCGACGAACTCTCCATGGAGTCATGGTGAAACACATAATTGTCCTGCCATTAAGGATAGATGAATCCAATAGTTTTCCGTTCAACTTTCTTCTCGTCAACAATAGACATGGCTTTTGGCTTAACCCTCTTGTCCTTTAATGGACCATACAAATTTATGCAATTGACTTCAAAATCATCTCGTTTTCCCATGTGAGTGTACTCATGCACGAATTGATCTTCTCGTAGCCATGACTGTACCTTTGCCTTTATGAACCGAGAGCTATGTTACTACTTCGTTGGAATTTAGAGACGTGCATAGCAGAAATAGAAAAGAAAATTAATGTCCAAGGCCAAAATCTATAAAGGAAAACGAACCATACCCACTACGTACGCGAGACAAATTAAAGATCAAATGCACACAATATGCGGAGCTATGGCCATATGGACAAGCCCCAACTTTCTATTAATCAAAACATTGAATACACTGTATATATGCCAGCTCCCTTATCCCAAGAGCCGAACCCTTACAAGTTCTTACGAAGAAGTTACAAATAATGTAAATATAGATCGTAAAACCCCATCCCTAACTAGGACTTGTTAGAGATCTTAAAACCCCATCCCTAACTAGGACTTGTTCACCTGTAAATGAATCTCCACCAATGACTTTTGGTGATGATTTGGACTTGACGGATCAGGCGAATCTTCGATCAAGTCTTCTTCTATCTTGAAGTGCACAAATAGAAACACAAAACTAGCATAGAAGTGGTGGTATCTCCTTTGAATCACCTTAAGAGCATACATAAGCAATTGTTTAACTCAATTTATAGGAGTTAAGAAACTCTAATTCGAGTTAGGAGCCCTAACTTAACCCTTAAGTTAGCCCCAAAACCAATCTAGACCGTCAAATATCCTCATCAAATATATGAATATCGAAACAACTTCCACCACCCCGAAATGCATTAGATTTGCGGTTTAGATGTTCTAAATTTTTTACCTTACCCAATCCAATATTTGGCTAGTAAGTTCACCGTACTCCGACATATATTGGACAGGCTTAGGCTAGCAACCCGTGCCATCCAGACGGCTCCATCCGCCTCTTTTTCGTGATTGGGTTGGATCGATTTCTATCAGTTTTCTTGTCTAGTTTTATTGTGATTTAGTTCAATTTTTTTTGAAAAGTCCGACGTTACGCACAGGACATTGTGTGCACTGTATTGCATACCTTTTGTGATTTAGTCTATATAGTTCAGTAGTTTCACTTATTTTCATGGCTCCACTACTATCCAAAACTTAGTCTGCTGAAGAAGATTCTTTGTAGTTTCATATATGGTAAGAGTACTAGTCATTCAACCTATTAGTTTCTAATCATATTATTTCTTATTGATTATAGCTCGTGCGAAAAGTATGACTTAGCTGATGAGGTTCAGAGAATACCATCCTGTATTCCCTTTCTTATGCTTGATATAGGTTTTTACATCTGCATGTTATCGAAATATAAGCAGGCCCCAAAAACAATTTCCCCTTTTTTTATTTTTTTTTATACAAGTCAGTCCACATGTAGTCCACCTTAGTCTACTCGAGCACATCCGAGCTCAAATTTCTAATTCCGCTCTTGCCTGTAAATTTCACAGCATAAAAGACAGCAAATTATATTTATAGGTGATGAAGGAAAACACCTTGAGCCAAATGAAGGTTTGTTTCATTCAGGATGTTCATGTGTGCTTTATCAAATTGAACTTTCTTTGCAACCAACAAATAAAAATTGTTGGTGCAGTTAAGTGCTTCTATCCGGTTCACCTTCACTTCATTCTCAGTCTCTCAGGTATTACTGACATCTGAAGTTACAATGTGATAACTTTCCCCTCCATTCATCAAATGTCTAACCAGGTGGAGCGCTCGAATCCTGTCGTTCCCGTCTGTTATTTGTGCTACTTTCCACATGAACTACAAGTGCTGGACTACCTCTTTTTGTTAAGTAACTTTCCTGCGCCACATGTTATGATATTTTTGTTATAGTACATATTTCTGATCATATCTCCTGTTGGGCCATGGATGGTTAGGAACTTATGGTGGACTGACAATTGGTTACTGGCTTTCCTTTCCTTTTATTTTTATTTTTTAGATGTCCTTTCTCCAAGTCGGCCGTGGCTACATAAGCCATCCAGCCGCCGAGGGGGGATTCGAATCCAAGGCCTGTGCTTGGGTGGCCTCCCGCACTACCACTAGACTAGTGCCTTAGGGACGGCTTTCCTTTCCTTCAAAAGACCATTTGGGGTTATAAACATGTTTCATAGTTGAGTGTAGCTGCGTCTATGGTTTGGTGTACCGAGGCTTGTATTTCACTAACCAGAGTTGATGTCCATATCTTGTAGGTCGCTGAAGCCAAATATGTCGATGGAACTCAGTTGGATGAGCGTGAATTAAATTTCCAATATGCTAGCCTAGCAGAAGTGATCCGCAGCTTCGCCCATGCTTCTTAGCATCTTTGTTTGTATCATCACTCCACTTCAGACTTTTTTCTGAACTAAAGCATAGTTTGCAGTATCGGCAGATACCGATACGTATCCGACGTCGATACAGTTTGGCATGTCGCGATCCGATATCGAAACCGACGTTAGGTATTTTTTCCGGTCAATTCAGAATTCGGTATAGAAAATTGAACGAAAAAACCAATCAACAATAGTGTAGAAGAATAGTAAGATTGTAAAAATATGTAGATGAAGAAAACTTATTTATTGCGTGCAACCAATTAGCAAAGAGTGACTACTATTTGTTTCAATTTCAAAAATACTAAAAAACACAAAAATATTTTAAATTGTCTAAATATATAAATTTTTTTTTTTCAAATTTATAGTAATTTATTAATAATTATTTGCTTTTGAATACCAAAAAATTCAATACTTCGATCTGATAGTACGCTGATCTCGATACCGACTCCGATATAGATACTGTAAACCTTGGACTGAAGCCGACCTAGTATTGCTGATAGAGAGTCGAGATAGGCGAGATGTGATAATGTAATCATGTCTAGTGGGTCACCGCAAGGTATGGTTAGATGGATCGAGGTCAAGATGGATCAAGATTTGTAAGGTACCTAGCAGTCATGATTTCCGGGTGAACATATATAATCCAAGCTAAACATTAATTCTGTGCATGGATACATAGATAGTGGTTAAGTAATCCGTTTCTTGGAGCAATTCTGTATCATAACTGGCTAAGCTTTTAGGATGCACATAGCACTAATGAGATCCATGACACATATCATTCCTGGATGGTTTCATAAGCAAAGACTTTGCTAGGACTACGTATATGTTTGCATCCTCTTGTCATCCAAAAAAAAAAAAATGACAAAACCATGGAAACGCTTCTTCTGATGGCATAGCCCACTTGCTGCTTCAAACTTCGAGGCATATACGTTTGTTCCTTCTCGTTCCTCATTTCTGTAAGCTGCAATCTTTGGCACAAAGATATGGAGAGAGAGAGAGAGATGAAGAATCCACAGGCCACAGCAAAGGACAAATTTGTTCCTTCTTTGGGTTGTGGCCCCACATTGAGCCGTTGAGGTCACAAACAAAGTGGTTATCAGAACCATCCCACTTTGTCACCTGTTCCTCCACAGTTAGATTTGTGGATTTTTGTAGTCAAGTTATGCCTGTGATTGGGACTTGTCATGCATATAGTTTTTGAGAAACAGTGGGGAGCTTTTGTATTTATGTTTGTATAATAAGAATGAGATTGTCTATTTATGGATCTGGTAAATAAAAAAAACATAATAAGAATGAGATTGTCTCTTTTTTTAGAAATTAAATGAAAATTTCATTCAACAGAAAGACTGTTATCCATATTTTTTTCTGGATATGCGCCAATATACAATAAGGAGGCTTTCTGAGTAGCCCTGAAGAAACATGTTTCTGGGAGAGTATACGACGAATGAGAGATTAGGATTTTAATGCAACTATTAAGACATTCTTCAAGCACATGACCAACTCTCCAAAGGATATCCGATTCTTTATATCAAATGGCAACAATCAATTAGATCTTGATCCCCCTCTACTTTCTATGATAACTCTCTTCTGCACAAGGCAACTACTTTTAGGCCCGTTGGTAAACCTTATCTAGAGTTGAATTTTAGAATTTTATAGATTTGGAGCCAAATTCATGGAATCCTATGTTTTGTTGGAGATGAATTTGGATATGTAAAGTATGACCAAATCCAAAATTTGGATTTGGAAGAAAGAGGTTG
>JANAVB010025596.1:1210288-1327788 GCA_029216955.1 Iris pallida
TGTATATAATACATATATATATATATATACATATATATATATCTATATATATATATATATAATAATATATATTATATAGATATTATGGTTAGAATCGTAGAGAAGAGTAGAAGAAGATTATGGAATGAGAAGTTAGAAAAGGTTGAGGTTAGAAAAGATTGAAAGAAGTTAGAAGAAAGGGAAAAGGCTAGAATAGAAAAGGGAAAAACCGAGTTAGAGGGCGAAACGGAGCTCGGAGTATCCGATTGAGTTGAACTTGGCGTGGGGCATGAATACGTGATTTAGATTTTGCGGGTAGGCTTTCGGGTGGAATTCGGGGTTGTAGGGCGCCCGTATCGTGCGTATCGGTGCGTATCTTGAAATATTCAAGATTTTGACAACGGGCCGTATCATGGACCGAATGTCCACATTACCTAGTTTTTTTGGTAGATATTATATGTATAGGTTAGTACCTTACTACCCTAGGGAGCTCGGGTCAAATACCAAGCGTAGGTAGGCTAACTGGATATTTGCCGAAGCTAAATTTTACCCTTTTTAAGGGTAAAATAGGATATTGGCCTACGGCCAAGATATGAGTTTCGAAGTCCAAGATGAACTTGGATATGGATTGTAGAGGTTGGTAATAGTTAGAAATAGTCGCCTAGACCTAGTCTTGGCCCCGGTTGACCACGGTTGACTTTTTGGACCAAAGGTCAACTATGGGTCAACGCTTTACCCAAATTAGTTCCGATTTCCATTAGACTTGTGTAGTTGACCAAAAGTCAACTATTAGTCACCATTAACCTAGGGTTGACCATGGTCGACCTAGAGTTGACCAGAGTTGACCAGAGTTGACCAGTTGACCAAAAGTCAACTATAGGCCAACTCTTGATCCCGTTTGACTTTTTTAACTTTTTTTGACCCGTGATGACTGGTATGACCTAGGATTGACATGGTTAGGCTTTGATTGACTTGATATAACTTGATTTGACTTAGATTGACTTTACAGGACTTAGTGTGACTCAGTGAGACCTAGTTTGACCAAGATTGCATATCATTCATTGTAAATCATTCCTAAACTTGTTTAAACCTAAATTAACTTACAGTATCTCATATTTAGGTCTTCTGATACCGCTCTGAGCATTGATATACCATACAGCTCAGGACAGCAGGCAAGTACATTCACTGATAGTTTTCATTGTCTTGATATCTGCTATATCCGATTCAGTCGTAGTATCTTACTTGATTCTTAGTCACGATAGCTCACGGACTAGTACACATTGGATCATGACATGAGATGTTGTTCCTAGATTTCTGGGTATATGGGTACACTCCCTGTCTTGTTCCCTGTACTTGTATAGACACCGGTTTCTAAGAGGATTTGCTACCCTCTTACGAAATCACGTGCCATGACGTGTCATGTCCAGATCCATTGTACTATTCGGGGATGGAGAATTATTAGGGGCTATGTGATCCAAGCCACCCTGTCACTATTCATGTGCTCGCGCCACTCTTCCCTCACGAAGGGTGTAGCGAGATCCCTTGCCTTGTGCTCGTTATCCAGGTTGGCCGGCATGTCTCTCCGTTGAGGTCACCGCGGATTGTCGGGCCAAGTGGATAGCCTGTCCTGTCACTTATCCCAAGCCGATCACATATCGCTCTAATAATTCAAATCATATTTTATATTTATTTTGTCTTATCGTATATCCTGTTCTGTTCTACATTCAGTATTTTCTCACCATGCCATGATATACAGTTACTCACATGCTCTACTTGCCTTTATATTGTACCTTAATTGGAGACTAAGTTCTGCTCGGGAGAAGAGTTACAACCCCGGTCCTTGTTTGGTTTAAGGGTTGTAACTCGACTTCCGAACGGTTCCCAAGTCTTCATATATCTTTGTCTTGTAGTTCATTATACTGTCTCTTATAGAATTCGTCAATTCACATGGAACTGCTGTTAGTGTTTGTACTTGCTCATTTTCCTGACAGGATACCGTTATGATATATTACAGATGACTCTGAGGCGGACTGCTCGACCTATTATGGGCTCGAGTCAGATGGAGTAGCCTTAGATCGTGGCCTTATAGTAGAGCCACTAGATTTTGTACTTCCAGAGTAGTGTAGGTTAGCTAGGTTTGACTGGACTGCGATCCAGCTAGCTTATCAGACTGTAGTTCTATATTCTATTTTGATACTCTGGGATGTTGTATATATCTGGACTTGTATTGGACTCTGCACTTGTTTACTCTTTCATCTATCATATGTCTTTCCTCTGAGCTATCTACCTTAGTTTTATTCTGTGATTGAGACTGTATTGCTATGTCACCTCCATTCGGAGAGTATATACTGTACAGGTACATTTTAACTGTTAGTCGTAGGTATTTACAGACGTTATATACAGCGTTCTACCGCCGATTCTGCGATATAGGCTGGACGTACCCACTTTTCGTGCCCCTAATCAGGGTGCGGGTCGTGACACAAATTGCTTGATTGGAGATGCGTGCAAGCGCTATTGGTTCAATGGGTTCTTAATACCATTGATCCGTCTCTGAAGAAATCTTTGCCATATTTTGAGAAGGTTTATCCATTGTGGAACTTGTTGGCAAAAAGATTTGTTGTTAGCAACGGCACTCGGAAGCAACAAATTAATGTGGCATTGGCCGAGTGCAAACAAACGGCGTCGATGTATGTGGAAACCTATTTTGAAAATTTGTATTCTTTGTGGGATGAACAAGCTGTTTATTTTCCACTGCCTACTTGTACCTGTGGTGAACTTGCTGCCAAGCTACAGGCTATGAGGGATGAAGACCACTTTCAGGACTTTATGTATGGATTGAATGCTGAGTTGTATGGTCATACCCGATCTAATCTTCTGGCTCAGGATCCTCAGCCAAGTTTAGATCGGGCATACCAGGCAGTCCGTGAGGAGGAGGATATGCAAAAATCTCAGGTCCAATCCGCTACTGAGGAGGTGATGGCGCTGGCTATCAAGTCTTCACCTCGTATTTCTACTACTTCTAATAGTAGAACCTCAGATTCCAGGGACAAATCAAGTATAATCTATACTCATTGCAAGAAAACAGGTCATGATGTTGCAACTTGCTTTGCCAAGATTGGCTATCCAGAGTGGTGGAAGTCTCGTCCTCGGCGTGAGGGCGGACGTTGTCACTCCCCGATCCCAATACACATATTTTTCATGGATTCCGTATACGGTATCCGAATTTAGCATGTATATTTTCTGTATGTTATTTATTAAAGGTTGCATGAAGCTCTTAGGCTTGTGATTAGTGGAGTGGATAGAGATTAGAGATTAGGGATTTGGGTTTCCATTAACCAACCCTATTTAATATCTCTTCCTCATTCTCTCTCCTCATTCACTCCTCCATTTATTTCCCTCAACCACCACTCCATAGGCAAGTACACCTTGCTCAGAAGTGGAGATTAGCATTTTTTTCATTTTTGATTTTTTTTGTTATTATGTATCTATAATGTTCTTCTCTTCATTCTCTACAAGTTTAGTTCTTGAAGTCTTTGATTTTAATGGCGAGATTTGTGTAGATCTAAGTTCCTAGAATCTAGGGTTTCATGGGTTTTCATGGTTTCGATCTATCAAACTTGGCTATTTTCGAAAACCAATGGTCCTATGTTGTAGGAATTTTGATTCTACACAGTTTTGACCTTTGTAAAGTTAGATTTCGACCTGGTTGGAGGAAGTTACGGCCGAAGCAACATTCGGGTTCTCCGTGGTTCGCCTACGCAGGCTCTGGCAGAGAAGATGAGTAGTTCCCAGCCGCAGGAGCAAAGCAGCCGCATGAGCATTGCAGCCGCATGTGCAATTCCCAGCCGCATGAGCTTCTGAGCCGCATAGCGTTGGGCAGTTTCGGCCGCATGGCACTTCGCAGCCGCATAAGAAAGGTAGCCACATAAGTATTTGAGCCGCAGAAGTCTACTTTAGAACACTACCGCATGGACTTTGTTCTTCTCCAGCCGCATGGACTTTGTTCTTCTCCAACCGCATGAGATCGCACCCTCCATCCGCATGCGCCTTGACCATTTTTCCAGCCGCATGGCGCTGGCAGTTCTAGCCGCATAGGCCCAGCGACTCTCTAGTCGCATGGGACGTAGCTCCCTGTAAAACCCCTAAATTTCTACTAATTATTTTTTTTATTAAATATTTGTATGAATTTAAATTTTCTTTATTGTACGTCGCGTAGTCGTATTTTACGTCGCGCACGAAATTTTATTTTTGCTCGACGAGTACGAATATGTGCGAGCGTACATATTTTAGAAAAATATTTTATTTATTATTTTATAGTTTCAAAATAATATAGGCAATAATTATTTCTAGCTATTAATTTCAAGTTTAAGATTTTAATTATGAAAACCTTTTCATTTTTAGCAGTTATTAATAATAAAATTTTTCGTACAAAAATATTTATTTCATAAATATTTTATTAAGTTTATATTGTAAATAATAATGTATTTTCAGAATGAATTATTATAGTATTTTTGGAAAACATATTTTAAATTATTGGGACATTTAAATCTTGATTTAAAAATGTTTTGGATTTATTTAAATAGTTAAATATTTAAAATTTATTTATCTCATGAATTTTATACTAGAAATTTAATTTGATTTAAATTAGATATTTAATTTGAAATTAGATTTGGATATAAATTGGATTTGGATTTGATTGTTTTAAATTAATAGATGAATTATCTAAATTGGGTTCCAAATCCTAATCCTATCTTATTGGGAATTCCCACATCCTATAAATAGGCAGGTACTCCTCCAATATTTTATTCATCCACATTGTTCCTCCACAAATAATTCTCTAATGGTGCGTGCCCCGTGTCCGTGTTCCATTGTCCATTCTTATTCCATGTTTACAATTACATTTTTCCTCTCTTTCGTGTCGGACAACCCCGACAAAAAAATCAATTTCTAGTCTAAACCTATTCTACCCATGCCCTGGCCGAACCCCATCATCCCGACCTCCACCTCGGCAACCCACTGCCATCACCCCACACCCCGCCGGCCAACACCACCACCGCCAACTCCATCCCGACGACTCCGTCACCAAGACTCCATCCCGACGACTCCGTCACCAAGACTCGGCCATCACCCGCTCGCCTCGATCCCCTGCTCATCCCGAACCCAGCAACCGATCACACCCACCGCCGCCAACCACTGCCATCACCATTTCCGAACCACAACCACCTCCGCAGCCCCGCCACCCGTGGCTGCCAACACGTCGCACACCCGACCACCCCGGCCTTTCTACTGCCACCAGCCCGACCGTCCATCAACCCAAAGCACGACCACCATCACACACATCGCACCACCACCACCGGCCGACTCGACCAAAAACCCCAAACCAAAATAACCAAATAAACCCAAAATCAACTCACCTTCCCCGCCGGCCAAGCCAGAGCCCACCGTGCTGCGCCTCGTCGAAGCTGGCCCCTCCTCCACGATCTGGACGCGTCCGCCGCCGGATCCCTCACTTCTCCTCCGACCGCGCGCCCCGCCTCGACCCCTCTGGTACGCCGCTCCGGTCGCGCCGCCACCGATTGCCGTGCGCCACCGCGAGATCCGTCACGCCGCCTCGACTGAACCCCGAAACCCTCTGACCTCCGGCTCACCACCCGCCGAAAAACCGCTCACTCTGCCGCTCGCCACCAGCCTCCCGCACACCCGTCTTCTTCTTCCTCCCCCGCGCTCGCCTCCTTCTCCACTGCCATCCGCCGCCTCCGCTCTCCCGCATCCGCCGGCGCCACCCTCTCCTCTCCCGGTCGCCTCCCGAGCCCTCTTTCTCTCTCTCTCTCTCTCTCTCTCTCTCCTCGTTTCTTTTTTTTTCCTCTTAAGTCTTCTGTGAGAAGACTGACTTATCAACAGCACCTTTAGTGATTTCGATTGAAATTTTTGTGTGTTTTTTGTTTTTCTTTTGTTTTTAGTTTTATTTAAGTGTTCTTTTCATTTTATTATTATTATTATTATTATTATTATTATTATTATTATTATCTTTTAATTACAGACTATTGATTAAAGTGGATAATCTAAATTATGGGTATTTATATTTGAATAGGAATTATTATTAGTAATATTACTATTCATATTGTTATTATTGTAACTATAAATAACTATTTTCAACATTTGGATAAAAGCACTAATTGTATTGCTATATTTTTTTTGGCATTTTAAAATTATAGCTTATTAATAAAACGTTATTTTTACAAGATATGGTTCTTAATCCTAAATAATTTTTAATATTATTTTTTTTGCCTAAAATATTTTGATTTATAAGGCATAGGTTCTAGCCTAAAACATTATTTGACAAAACTTACAGTTTTGCCTTGAAACGACTTTTGATTTTTCGTATATTTATTTAAAGGCACATTTTGATTAATAAATTATATTTTAAGTATTATAAACTAGATTTCGAAAATCATATATTTATTATT
The DNA here is from genome assembly GCA_029216955.1 of Iris pallida. NCBI lineage: Eukaryota > Viridiplantae > Streptophyta > Magnoliopsida > Asparagales > Iridaceae > Iris > Iris pallida. The sequence continues at coordinate 1,216,735 of JANAVB010025596.1, forward strand.
CGTCAAAATTTCCTTTGTTCTTCCTACCGTGACTCAGCCCCCCCTATTTCCTATTCGATCACCAATTCTAGATTATCCTAAAATCGACCCTAACTGACTTGACCCTTTTGGACCCAATGGAACCGACCGTGTCACCATCCATGGTCACCTTGCATAGTTGTTGCACCAAAGTTGCAGATCGTGCCACATTGATTACCGCAGCACACCAGGCAGGCAAGACACCTTGCCATTCGCTGTTTAATTATTTTAGCTCATATTTCATGCATTATTTATTTTCTTTATGCAAAATAAACTGTGTGTAGCTCCCCTTCCCAAAAATATTTATTAAATATTTATTTATACTTTTTATTTGAATCAATAGTGATTATATTTTAATTGTTTTTATAAAAAAATTATTTAGTTTATTATTACGGTAGATGATTTTAGTCATTGTTAGGAATTGGAGTACAATGCGACTAGAAATCGTGGCACGGGTAGTGCAATGACGTGCTTTGACTAGCGTATTAGCCCTGGTAGGGAAGGCCGAGTCATAGTGATGTCCTAACTAGGAAAACCAAGCCAAGTTGCAACTTAACGCTTACCGAAGAATTATTTATTTATTTATTATATTATTGTGTTTTAGGGAAACCAGTTATACCACCTTAGCCCGGACTGGACCCAAACTGAGCTCAAGCCATGTAGTCATGCGAGACGTCCAATGACATTCGTGTTGATGGGATTTGATATGAGGGTGTTGCAACTTAAGGATTTAATGAATATTTTCTAGTATTCCTAATTAAATATTATTAATATTATTATTAATGATATTCGGTGACATTGCATAAAATAGGTCTCCGTACATTTCGGGATTATTAGACGACGCATAATGGGATATATACACCATGATTGTTTTATTAAATTTCGTTATTTTTATTATTATTTTAATGAGGTTATTATATATATAATATTATTTCATTGTTACGGATTATATTAATTTTGTCAATTAAATATTATATTATATAGATAATATATGTATGTGTATATAAATATATTATGTACATACATGTGTACGTATATATAAAAATATATGTATTAGCGTATATGTGTATATATATATATATATATATATATATATATATATATATATATGTATAGAAATGTATGTGTAAGTGTATATATATAAATATACACACATATATATTTATATATATATATATATATATATATATATATATATATATATATATATATATATATATATATATATATATATATATACAAGAGTTACTATTAAATGAAATAAGAAAAGAAAAAGAAAAAAAAAGGAACAGGAGCAGTTGCAGTCGGACCCATAGGCCGACCCCCACCCCATTTAGTTACTAGCAGTTGCTAGTAACACCAACAATACCAAGTCCCATTGTGGACCCACGACCACAAACAACAGTATAACTCAGTTATTCTCTCTAGCCGAGGGTTTCTCGACATCGTGTATATATACACTTGTATAACCGGAAAAAAAAAACAAAACCGCTGGAAAGATTCTCAAACTTCAACCAAAACCCTAACGAAGCCACGCCACCCTCCTCCCCGAACACTGGCTACCCACCCTGGGCCTGCGCGCCACCGCGCTCGGTCGAGGCCGCGGAGCAGCGCGCGCACGCGCGCGCGGATCAGACCAGCGACAGCAGCGGCAAGGGTGGAGAGCACAACTTCGTCGAGACGTTTCGTCGGACACGGTGGACCGTTCTTCGAACCGTTTGATCTGGTATGAAGCCAACCTAACCTCTCAACTCTCCAGTAGTTTGTTTTCAGAGTAGTCGACTGATCGATTTAGAAAATCGACCAAAACTTTAGCGAAAAACTGTTTCGAAAACAGTTTTTAGGAACCCCAAATACCCATGTTCGTACCCAGTTTCCAGGAAATCTGTTCAATATTTTTGCAATCCAATTAAACACACTTGAAGACAACTAGTAGGGCTTTAAGACCCTTCTGGTAGTTTAATTTATCGTTTATTATAGGAAAAGAAATTTGATTGTAAAGTTCACAAAAAATCTGTTTTTAAAGCATTGAAATTGTTCCACACGACGCGCGTCACGCCAATCCGGACGACGTGGTCACGAACCGAAGGCATCGAAGCTGCATAACGGTTTCATGTTCGTGTGGGCTTTGACGGAATTCAAATTGATCGCGTGTGCGCGACGAATTTGATGCGTATCCGTCGAAATTCACCGTATCGTGTATTTTGCAAATTTCTCAACTACTTCGTGCACGCTCGTCAGATCGAGACGAAACTTGCGCCAATAGGACCGTATCATTTTTCTGGTCCTGTATACCAAGTTTGGTCCAATTCTGAGACAGTCGAATCCGACGTCGTTTTGCGGGCCCCACGGTCCCACTCAACGGGCGATTTTGTGCACGGTCCGCCGGAATCCAACTCTGGACATACGGTTGGGTTCGTATCAAAAAACTGAATTTGTAGACATGTAGTTTGATGACTTTCAAGACCGTTGACTCTGGCACGCTTTTCGGTACAAAGCGGATCCAACGACGGATATCGTTTTTGCCCGAAATTACCGTTTTGCCCCTGTGTCCAGAATTGGACTTAAGGACAGGCAATCCTAGCTAATTTGACTATTCTGAGATCATTGGTATTGTTTATTTCAGCTTCCGGGGACTGTTGTACGGGTTTTGACTATTGTGGTATATTGAGTGATTTGGATCATCGGTTTCACCAGCACAGGACCACAGGCGAGTACAGTTTATTGTCTGCATTTCGATATTGATTTTCACTATATTTCATTGGTTGGTCATTGGTTATGTGATTATTTTCTATTATAAATTGTGGAGTCGGAAATTAGAAGTACCAAAGATATGTGATCTGACCATAGCCCGTGTTAGACATTGTAGCCCGTATTTATTTTCTGCAGTAGTGTAGCCCGTGTTTATTTTCTACAAGTAGTGTAGTCCGTGTTTATTTTCTGCAAGTAGTGTAGCCCGTGTTTATTTTCTGCAAGTAGACATTGTAGCCCGTGTTTATTTTTCATGCAAGTAGACCTCGTAGACCGTGCTGTGTAGTACCCCAGACCGATCACATATCAAAGGTATTTCTAGCAGTTGGGGAAAGTCTGTTGTGTCTATTTATTTACTATTAGTTTTCTGTATTTTTTGTTTATTTTTAAAACTCATAATTGATGTCTAACCTTTGTTTTATAGTCATTTTCTTTATTTGAAATTGCATTCAGTGAATTATGCTCGTTCCATTCCTGACTGAAAACCAACATTTTCAGGTTAGCCGTGGATTCACTTAGCTTGGGGGAGTGACGGGAATACTTGCAGACAAAGGCCTAGAGACTAGCTAGAAAGTCGGGTTATAGTCATTCAACAGTTGTACAAATTTATATTTTCTGCAAATGTAAAACTTGTGATCATTGTAAATTAAATTAATTTTATGAATGAGTATTAGTTGTGATTTTGATCTTCATGGCCGTGACTGCGTCTACCGCCGACACTGCGGCGTAGGCTGGCTTGGACACGTCTCGTATCCGTTTAAAAAAAAAACGGGTGCGGGTCGTGACAAGTTTTTGTGGTGGCCCATACAGGTCCGCTTTCGCAAATCATGCAAACTCGTGATAGTACTTAAGTTAGTTGTACTATTGCGAGCCTGCGACTAGAACATGCTCATTCACGAACGAGAATTAATTTAATTTGAGAGAATGGCTAGGACTAGGAGTCCCTTATACCAATTTACCGATGGGTAGTCTAGGCCATAGAATTTAGATGAGGAGTTATTAATTTTGATAGTTTGTTAGATCCCTATAGATACACTATTACCTCTTGATATGATGATATGACCCAATATGGATAGCTTATTCACTTGGTGGGACAGGGCTTCATAGAATTAATGATCTAACCCTGATGAGTTGTGCAAATCCTTCTCTTTGCCCCTTAAGATATTATCCTCATACCTTGTCGAATTGCCTGTGTAGTTTCTATTTGCCCTAGGAATTATTATTTTGTATAAACTCTGATCATTGTATACCCATACGGACCTCAAGTTAGTTTCGATCCAAAAGTTTTCCTCTGTGGTTTGAATACACATGGAATAGATATTAGAATATTGTATTTCTTTTGTCCCCAGATATTTCTTTCCTGTTCAATCCTTTATTTTAAGGGTTGTGATTGATAGGACAAATGCTTACGCTCTAGTTCATGGTCAACTTGTTCGATTCTCTAGAAGCTCATGAATATTTTCAGATATAGTTAAAGGATTGTTAGTTAACTCATAATGGCAGGACAGCAGCGCACTGTCGCCATTTAATTGGATTTTGAAGACTATGGATAGACTGCAGCCAGCAGCGCACTGGCGAGGCACGACCTCTAGAGTCGAAATCAGTTTAAGAAAATATAGGTTATGGAATATTGCTAAAACTATGGCTAGTGGTCCTCTTTGATCGTAGTTACCCTTGAATCAATATTGGATAGAGTTAGGAAGTGTTCGATTTTGTATCATGTTGAGTTACGAAACCAAGGGTTTACCACAGCCAGGGTATACGGGCAAGGCGTAAAATCGTGGTGAAATGACTTCAAACATGATTACAAGTTTAAGATACCATAAAGGATAGGACAGTGCCCTGTATGTTCTATAAGATCCGAAGCCAATAGTAGTGGGAGTTCTGTGAGATTGGGTAGCGTGTCTCCCGACCTAACATTCCGTTGTCCTTGTGATCTATTGACGAGATAATTGACTTGCACTAATAGGTTTACCTGGAATATGGAATTTAGAAGTCCATAACCCATTGGTTGACCACGGCTTTTTGGATAAGAATATAGTAGGATGATTGTATAATCAAGAACACCATGTAAGTTTTGATTTACTTGTTGCTTCTTTCCAAAATCTTGTATACTTGTAAATTGACTATTTTGACCAATGCTGCTATCACAGCCTAGTTTTTGCAAGCTCACTCTTTTATCGAGCTTGATTCAAGACATATGTTATTGGGGACGCCCACTAACTTATTGCCTAATCAGAATCAGTGTATTATGGTCTGATCAACCATGATGCATTTGGTCCGCACTTTATTTAATTATCCTACGTGGATAGAGATGTAGATGTCTCTAGGGTCTCATCCACGACTTCTTTGACAATTCCTCTTGAATTATACATTCTCCTTTGAATCACGTAATTGTATTCAGTGACATCTTCCTTGAACTCTTTATTGTTTTTGTCTTTTTACCGATTTGGAAAGACGGAAGCTCGTGATAGTAGAGAGATACAGAGTATTCCCATGGCTATGATAATGGTAGGCACAAGTGTAGCTACCATCGGCCTATCATGTGATTGAGTTACTCGTTCTCCCATCGACCCTCAAACTACTATTGAGACTTTCGAGCTATCTGAATTTGAGAATGATTAGGGTTTTACCTTTAGTCAGAACGCCAACCTAGGAGACTATCAATTCTCAAGAAACCAAATGTTGTGAGTCTCTAACTATTTGCTGGAAGCTTGCCTTAACTGACAACCCTTAAGCCCTGAACCAACCCTTCCTCGACCGAAGCCCATAGTTAGACAGGAGATGAGTGGACAATAGGGTAATCATTTACCGTGACACTCATCCCGAGATTGGTTTCCAACAAATATTTCTCTAGTTATGTAAATTTATTATTAAGACCTAACTAGTGTTGGAACACCACAGTCACTAGCTTAGCCAATACCATAGCTTAAATACCCTGTCAGATTGAGATATACCAGTTGTCAACAACAACGCATGATCACTACAGCCCATACCACTAGAACCCTTATGACGATAGTCTGACGGGTTTGACACAACTAGAGATTCATGACTCAGTTGTTAGAAATCTCTTCATAGGACATCCCTTGGAGCGGGTTACCCCGTCGATAACTCTTGTACACTATGGATGGGTATGTTCCTCTATGTTATCGACCATGTGTTATTATACACCCTCGTTTCTCATTTATTGAGGAATGCTTATTGACTTGGCTTACATCTACCATATTCCATTACGTCGTGCCTTATTCTCCATTTACAAGAGTTGAGGTATAGTATCCGGACTTTGGGAACCCTCTAACCTCATTATTCCTAAGACTATGTCCTAGTTTCTAAGGTGGGTAGACCGTAAGCCTTCTAAAAATTTTAGGATACACGAGGATTACCGATTGATTAGAATAACTTCCATTAGGATGATGATTAGTGCCCTTGGACTCCCACTTTTCATTTAGATCATTTTGTGTTCCCAGGCGTGTCATTAATATTCGGAGCACGAGACCAGCTGTTACCTTCCAACAAAGTTCATATACAAGATCTAGACGAGTCCTTCTTCATCTAGGTATATCATGTCCCCCTCAAACATGTCCCCTTGTATTCTATTTTTATGGTACGACTTTCAAGTTAAAAGGACTAGCTATAACCCCTACCATAATACCGGTATGCTTTTCGACTTTCATTAGAGCTTCAACTTCGTCTCGAACCTTTCGACCTAATATATGGCGGTGATATACTCGAAGCCACTACGCATATTGTCATTAGTATGCCCCTCATTAGTGTCTTCTCGTGCTACTTAAACACAAAAGTCACAGAAGGCGCATCTTCAGGGCTCTAGAGACCTAGCTAACCAATCCGACTGTACCTAACTCAACCACTTGGGTGAAAACTTGTTCTAGGTTACCCTAACCGAGTAGAAATAGTTTTATCATTAGATCTTGTCCAGTCAATATAGATTGAAGTCCAAGGTTCATCCAACCGACGACTGATGCCAATTGGGGAACCCATTAAGACCCAGTAATACCCATTCATGCGTACCACCATAAGTTGTACTATAAAATCGAACTTTCTGAAATAGGTACCTATACCCATTATGTTGTCTTTTCTTCTTAGAATGTGAAGTCATTCGTAACCCTTATCCCATCTACCTGGAAGTCGCGATGCGACTTTGTATCGTATTTATATTCTTTGCCCGTGCATTTAAATAACTACGGAATAGATCGCAATCTTGATTTTTCAAATTCTGTTCTAACATGAAATTGTGCTTAGTTTTAATTTCGAGAACGGGATTTTCGTATTGCATGGATTGTAAGATCCTCTAAGAAACGAGGAGTTCTTCAATTTAGCAAATGACTAGACTAGAGTAACCCAATCTAGCAAATAAGGCAATGGTTCGTAAACTTCCTCCTACCTGCATCATTGGATACCCTCTACTGCTTTGGGAACTTCATAATTGCTTTCGGTTATTCTTTCCTATCTTCACGTCCTTCCTATTTCGGAGCGAGAATGGGCATGCTTATTTGAGTTTACCAATATTTCTTGGCTATTTGTGTGAATTTGTTGCTTGCTAGGGTTATTTGATAGATAGGAAGGTATTATAGGTGCAACAAGTAGTAGATAGCTATTGGTAGAAATTTTAGAAATTAATTGGAAGTTTATAAAGTTTTAGCTACAGAAGATTTGAAGGGGATAGTGTGACCAAAGGTGGGTAGAAGTCGTCAAGGATTTGTAGTTACAAAATGGCTATGAGGGGAATATAAATCATTTCGAGGAATTAAATTCAAGGAGATTAAGAAAATAGTAGACTTTGAATTTTAAGGAACAATTATGAACTAGAATTTCGAGGACGAAATTATTTTTAAGGTGGGTAAATTTGTAGCTCCCCTTCCCGGAAATATTTATTTATACTTTTTATTTGAATCAATAGTGATTATATTTTAATTGTTTTTATAAAAAAATTATTTAGTTTATTATTACGGTAGATGATTTTAGTCATTGTTAGGAATTGGAGTACAAGGCGACTAGAAATCGTGGCACGGGTAGTGCAATGATGTGCTTTGACTAGCGTATTAGCCCTGGTAGGGAAGGCCGAGTCATAGTGATGTCCTAACTAGGAAAACCAAGCAAAGTTGCAACTTAACGCTTACCGAAGAATTATTTATTTATTTATTATATTATTTTGTTTTAGGGAAACCGGTTATACCACCTTAGCCCGGACTGGACCCAAACTGAGCTCAAGCCATGTAGTCATACGAGACGTCCAATGACATTCGTGTTGATGGGATTTGATATGAGGGTGTTGCAACTTAAGGATTTAATGAATATTTTCTAGTATTCGTAATTAAATATTATTAATATTATTATCAGTGATATTCGGTGACATTGCATAAAATAGGTCTCCGTACATTTCGGGATTATTAGACTACGCATAATGGGATATATACACCATGATTGTTTTATTAAATTTCGTTATTTTTATTTTTATTTTAATGAGGTTATTATATATATAATATTATTTCATTGTTACGGATTATATTAATTTTGTCAATTAAATATTATATTATATAGATAAATATGTATGTGTATATAAATATATTGTGTACATATATGTGTACGTATATATAAAAATATATGTATTAGCGTATATGTGTATATATATATATATGTATAGAAATGTATGTGTAAGTTTATATATATAAATATATATATATATATATATATATATATATATATATATATATATATATATATATATACAAGAGTTACTATTAAATGAAATAAGAATAGAAAAAGAAAAAAAAAAGGAATAGGAGCAGTTGCAGTCGGACCCATAGGCCGACCCCCCCCCCATTTAGTTACCAGCAGTTGCTAGTAACACCAACAATACCAAGTCCCATTGTGGACCCACGGCTACAAACAACAGTATAACTCAGTTATTCTCTCTAGCCGAGGGTTTCTCGACTTCGTGTATATATACACTTGTATAACCGAAAAAAAAAAACAAAACCGCTGGAGAGATTCTCAAACTTCAACCAAAACCCTAACGAAGCCACGCCACCCTCCTCCCCGAACACTAGCTACCCACCCTGGGCCTGCGCGCCGCCACGCTCGGCCAAGGCCGGGGAGCAGCGCGCGCACGCGCGCGCGGATCAGACCAGCGACAGCAGCGGCAAGGGTGGAGAGCACAACTTCGTCGAGACGTTTCGTCGGACACGGTGGACCGTTCTTCGAACCGTTTGATCTGGTATGAAGCCAACCTAACCCTCTCAACTTCCAGTAGCTTGTTTTCAGAGTAGTCGACTGATCGATTTAGAAAATCGACCAAAACTTTAGCGAAAAACTGTTACGAAAACAGTTTTTAGGAACCCCAAATACCCATGTTCGTACCCAGTTTCCAGGAAACCTGTTCAATATTTTTGCAATCCAATTAAACACACTTGAAGACAACTAGTAGGGCTTTAAGACCCTTCTGGTAGTTTAATTTATCGTTTGTTATAGGAAAAAAAATTTGATTGTAAAGTTCACAAAAAATCTGTTTTCAAAGCATTGAAATTGTTCCACACGACGTGCGTCACGCCAATCCGGACGACGTGGTCACGAACCGAAGGCATCGAAAGCTGCGTAACGGTTTCATGGTCGTGTGGGCTTTGACGAAATTCAAATTGGTCGCGTGTGCGCGACGAATTTGATGCGTATCCGTCGAAATTCACCGTATCGTGCATTTTGCAAATTTCTCAACTACTTCGTGCACGCTCGTCAGATCGAGACAAAACTTGCGCCAACAGGACCGTATCATTTTTCTGGTCCTGTATACCAAGTTTGGTCCAATTCTGAGACAGTCGAATCCGACGTCGTTTTGCGGGCCCCACGGTCATACTCAACGGGCAATTTTGTGCACGGCCCGTCAGAATCCAACTCTGGACATACGGTTGGGTTCGTATCGAAAAACTGGATTCGTAGACATGTAGTTTGACGACTTTCGAGACCGTTGACTCTGGCACACTTTTCGGTGCAAAGCGGATCCAACGGCGGACATTGTTTTTGCCCGAAATTATCGTTTTGCCCCTGTGTCCAGAATTGGACTTAAGGACAGGCAATCCTAGCTAATTTGACTATTCTGTGATCATTGGTATTGTTTATTTCAGCTTCCGGGGACTGTTGTACGGGTTTTGACTATTGTGGTATATTGAGTGATTTGGATCATCGGTTTCACCAGCACAGGACCATAGGCGAGTACAGTTTATTGTCTGCATTTCGATATTGATTTTCACTATATTTCATTGGTTGGCCATTGGTTATGTGATTATTTTTTATTATAAATTGTGGACTCGGGAATTAGAAGTACCAAAGATATGTGATCTGACCATAGCCCGTGTTAGACATTGTAGCCCGTATTTATTTTCTGCAGTAGTGTAGCCCGTGTTTATTTTCTGCAAGTAGTGTAGCCCGTGTTTATTTTCTGCAAGTAGTGTAGCCCGTATTTATTTTCTGCAAGTAGACATTGTAGCCCGTGTTTATTTTTCATGCAAGTAGACCTCGTAGACCGTGCGGTGTAGTACCCCAGACCGATCACATATCAAAGGTATTTCTAACAGTTGGGGAAAGTCTGTTGTGTCTATTTATTTACTATTAGTTTTCTGTATTTCTTGTTTATTTTTAAAACTCATAATTGATGTCTAACCTTTGTTTTATAGTCATTTTCTTTATTTGAAATTGCATTCAGTGAATTGTGCTCGTTCCATTCCTGACTGGAAACCAACATTTTCAGGTTAGCCGTGGATTCACTTAGCTTGGGGGAGTGACGGGAATACTTGCAGACAAAGGCCTAGAGACTAGCTAGAAAGTCGGGTTATAGTCATTCAACAGTTGTACAAATTTATATTTTCTGCAAATGTAAAACTTGTGATCATTGTAAATTAAATTAATTTTGTGAATGAGTATTAGTTGTGATTTTGATCTTCGTGGCCGTGACAGCATTCTACCGCCGACACTGCGGCATAGGCTGGCTTAGACACGTCTCGTATCCGTTTAAAAAAAAAACGGGTGCGGGTCGTGACACTGTGATACATGACATAACTGTTAGAACTTACCGTTTATTTATATTTCCTGCTGTGTATTATTTTTCTTATAAATTAAACCTAGATTTAAGGGACCACCTTGTGTGTTGCATTTATTGGCCTTGACACGTTGTAACACGAGGTTGTGTGTCGCATGTAGAACACAGAAGTACGTGATTGGCTGGCCACCAGTATGTACAAGCCGTGCGATAGGAATAACCGCTAATAGAGATTGCATGCTAGTTTGACTTAGCGGTTATAGTAGTTTGTGTTGTGGATACAACACAGTAGGCATTGGGCGGGGAGGACAATTCATTAGCGTATGGGCTTCGATGCACTTCCCTTGTGACCCGGACTCTCCGCTGGAGATACGGGGTTGATGACCCAAGATTACTGACGGCCACTGACGATTCTGCGGAACGTCATGCTCTTCCTGATGGGGCCTCTGGTGCCCAAGGGGGACTACGCCGATCCTATTTAGCCAGGGCCCATGCGTAGGAAGGATTGTTCTTAACTACATTTCACTTAGAATGGTAGGCTACCCTATCCGTTAGGTACGAGTACTTTTGGTTTGGGTACTTGTATCTGACCGTGACTTGGAACAATAACTTGTCGCGGATTAGTTCGTCACATCTTATCCTTGTTTGGTTGTAGGTGTGACTTACTACTTCGATGAGAAGGTATTGAACCTTGTTGGGGTCCGGATACCATATCGGATTCTTAGCATGGAAAGATACGTCGTCGTGAATTAGTTTACCATCTCCTGTCCTTGTTTGGTTGGGGGGATGGTACGCTCGTTCAGTAGGTGCGTATTGGACCATGTTATAAATTCGATTGACTTATTTATTGAGCAATATTTATTCAGTTTATATGGCATGCTATTATGTGTCTTGTTACGTCCCTCTGAGGACCTGGTTGTCTTGCCAGGTGTGTGCTCTTGTCTTTCGCAGGTGCTCTAGCTCTAGCCGCGATCCGCTCTATTTTCTCGAGGATGATTGCTTTTTGGTCGTCTTCGCTTCGCTCGCCAAATTTATAACTTTTCTTATGTATTTTTCCTTTACTTGTTGGTAGTGGATTTGTCTCCGCCCAACATATTGTATCAAGACAATTCTTTCTCATTATATGACATCTTTATTTCATTTATTTTGTGTGGATGAGATTAGTTATGGTTCTACTGCATTTTACAGCTTATGTATTTATACGAGGCTTCCATATATTGGAGTATACTTCGTATGAATACAGCTGGCATGTCTACGCTCCAAGTCCTACGTACTTTGGGACTGGAGCGTTACACTCCCTGAGCCGCATGCGCCCCTTTCTTTCGGGCCACATATGCATGACTTTTTCCAGCCGCATGCGCCGGCATTTTCCAGCCGCATGAGTCATGGCCGCATGTTCCCTTGGGTATTAGTCTTCATTTCTAGTCTGACTACCTATGTGAAGGCTGGATGATCCTATGTGTGTACAACAATATAACCTATGTGAGCACCGAGGTGCTATCCTACGTGCTAAGTGTTCCTTCGTGATACTTGCCAGTACTCCCAAGAGTCCAGCATTTACATAGTAATGGTCGTTGGCAATGACGTGGTATGTGTTGTGTGTTGCATTACACCAAGAAGGGGAAACATACGTACGAATCCTTGAGCCAGTACGGATCCCTTCTTGGAGTACTCTTACGATGTACAACATCTAAGGGAGTCAACATGTGACCACGACATGTGAACTCTGAGGATAACCTAGGGATTAACTAGGCAACTAACTTAGTAGATACATTGAGTGGGAAGAATCCCGAGATCGTGCCATACTAGGCACCCCAGGTCCCGTCCTGACGTGCCGAGTTGGCCGCCACGGATATGGTTTCATTCGCCTATAGCGAATAGCTATATCCGACAACTACGAGCTATGTGTTAAATGTCTTAGCGCGGTAGCCCTTCGGGGGACTGGTGCATCATCAAAGTGTTATAAGTCTTATGGTTTGGCTAGCCCTGCTGGGTTGACACGATCTGAGGATTCCTTTTAAATCAGTATAACGGGGATAACTCTGCCAAATATAGAAAGCCGCAGGAATGAATGGCTGTTTAAAAAATGACTTGACTGTGCTTGGGCCTTCCGCTAGTAGCCGAGGGACACGGACTGTCATGGTGCGTGGTCCAACCCATGTCCTTGTTTGGTTGTTGGGTTGGTCTATCGTGCTAGGACAGGCTATGGACCAAGGTTACGATCGGAAGCTTACTATTATTATTATTTTATGAATGGATTTTATCTCACTTTTGTGCTCCCTTGTGGTACTTGCTATTTCGGGGCTGACCCGACTGGTTTTGTTTGGCCAGATCGCGTAGCAGAGCCTGAGGATCCGACTTTCTTTCCTGACGTCAATGATGCATACAAGGAGCATGACTGGCGGGGAACTCGAGTGGGTTTATTCTCCACCACTCTTGTATCTTTATTTTTGTCCTGGCGTTTAGCCACCGGCACCTGTTTAGCCGGCTAATCTAGACATTTTGTCTTTTGCACAATTGTAATTAAATCAGACTGCAGCTGAATACAATTATGTATCTTTGACTCTCTGGGCTAGCTACCTTATAAAGCTAGAACTCCATAATCATTTTGATGAAGTGTCAGGGACGCCTTACTGCTTTATCTTATTTGTTCATTAATTGATGATTTCTTGCTTTTAATGATTGAGACGTAGATGTTCTGTGTGACCATAGGTGACTTGAATGTAGCGTGCACCCCCTTGTCTCTTGACAGTCCTGATCGTCGTATGACGTTTGAATACCTCATATGGAGTAGCTGGCCTAGTCCGTCTCCGTAGTTTGGTATTGGTGCGTGACAAGGTTTTATTGGTGGCCCATACAGGTCTGACTTTTCAGACTTGTGGGGTGATACTATTATAGGAGTCTCAATCAAAACTTGTTCCCTTTGAATCTCTTGTTTCAATTTCTCTTTCCTCACCTTGATTGATCCCCTGAATTGTATCCTCGAATCTTCCTCGTCCTGACAATTAATATCATGTGCCTTTCTATATAGGGGTGCTTCTTTCTCAGTAGCTGGCGAGGCCAACATGGAGGAACAACCAGTAGAGCATGGCTTGACGGGGCAACAACCAGAAGGAGTGCAATCTCCTGATCAAATCCGAGTGGAAGTGATATAAGAGCCGGTGGAACCGCAGGTTCTGGAAACTCCGGCACCTCCCGTGGTGCCAGCAGCGACGCTAGTACCTGATGCTACAGCACTCCTGGAGGTCATCCGGGGATTCTTGGCTACTCAGCAGCAACAAGTGGCAGCCCATCAGCAACAGCAGACCCGACAGCAGGAACAGAATGTGCTACTGAATTAGAGGTTGCAATTGGCCCTTGAGAGAAGTGTTAGGAATGATTCGGGAGCATCGGAGAGGTTTTGTCGACTTAACCCGAGATATTTTGACGGTACGGAGGACGCCATTACGGCGGATGCATGGCTTCAAGATACTGAGGCCATATTGACAACAGCTAAGGTTCTAGCAAAAGAGAAGGTTGATCAGGTCAGACTGATACTTCAGGATATCGCCCGCGATTGGTGGGCATCAGAAGAGGTTGGACTGAGGCGTCCTGTTCCCTGGGATAGCTTCCGTACCAGATTCAAGGCCAAGTACTTTGGCGTGGTAGCACGGTATGAGCTTCAGCAGAGGTTTATCAGTCTCAAGCATGCTGGGAGGACGGTGGATGGATATGCAGCGGAGTTCTGCAGACTGAGTCGGTTTGCACCGACGAGGGTAGCTACAGAGCCAGAGAAGGTGATGAGGTTCTAGCAGGGACTTCATTTGGAGATTCTACAGCTAGTGGAAGGACATGACTATCAGACTTTTGATGCCGTTTTAACGGCAGCCCGGAGGCATGAACTCACCCAACAAAGGCTGGTGACAAGACATGGAGGCCAGAAGAGGACTCATTCTCAGAGCAGGGGCGGAGGAGCAGTACAGCGAACATCGGCGCCAGTGCCCGGCATCCGTATTCATGAGTCAGGAGCGCCGTGGAGGACGACAGTATCTGAGATATCAGTACCAGTTCGGCAGCAGCAGCCGAGGAACCAGCAGCAGGGCCAGAGGGCGCCTATTGGATGTACTTACTGTGGTAAGGGAGGGCACACTAGGGATGTGTGTCGTTCAGCTAATGGGTTATGTATGAGGTTTGGCAGTCCAGACCACCGGATTGCCAATTGTCCTATGATGCAGAGGCCAGGAGGACCAGTTTATCAGTTTCCGACATTGCCAGCTCCAGGGGCAGCACCGAGCAGAGGGCCAGCATTGGCCGTAAGGCCGCTAGCCCAGCGTCTACCCACGCAGGCTCAGATGTACCGACAGGCACAGAACCAGGAAGACCCGCAGAGGCCGCAGCGACAGCATGGTCGAGGAAGGCAGCAGGAGGGAGCTCAGCAAGGCCAGGGCTTCACATTATCACTGGAGGATGCGCTAGCTTCAGGCGACGTAGTTGCAGGTAATATTTTTGTTACCTCTTTTCCTGCAGTAGCATTGTTTGATTCGGGGCTACCCACTCTTTTATATCTGTACGATTTGCGACACGTATTGGATTAAAATTCGAGGCATTACCAGAGCGGATGAATATACTCACTGGTAATGGGATCGTAGGAGTTAGCAGAGTATGCTTAGCGTGTCCAGTAACAGTGAGCGGGCGATTATTGCCCGCATCTTTGATTGAGCTCCCTATGGGCAACTTTGACGTTGTCCTAGGCATGGACTGGTTGAGAGACAGTCATGCGACGATAGATTGTCGGGGAGGTAAGGTAGTATTTAATGTACCTGGCGTAGAGGAGTTTGTCTTTGTTCGATCATTGGAGGATCGATCCAAGGGCATCGTTGCAGAAGAATTGTCAGAGCAGGAGCAGATTTCCAGAGTAGTCAGAGAGTTTGCCGATGTATTTCCAGATGAGCTTCCAGGTTTGCCACCAGTCAGAGATGTGGAGTTTTGCATTGAGCTGAATCCTGGGACAGAGCCTAAGGTCGGTAGAGTTTACAGGATGTCGCAGCACCGGTAATTTTGGTACCTAAGAAGGATGGATCGACGCAGATGTGCATTGATTACCGACAGTTGAATGCAGTGATAGTGAAGAACAAGTATCCGCTACCGCGGATTGATGATTTGTTTGATCAATTGAGTAAGGCTTGCATCTTCTCTAAGATTGATCTTCGGTCTGGATATTATAAAGTGAGGGTCCGGGAGCAGGACATACCCAAGACAGCCTTTAGATCATGATATGGACATTACGAGTTTCTGGTGATGCCATTTGGACTGACTAATGCCCCAGCAGTATTCATGGACTTGATGAACCGCATCTTTCTGCCCTATTTGGATAAGTTTGTAGTAGTGTTTACAGACGATATCCTTGTCTATTCCAATAGTGAGGAGGAACATGAGAAACACCTTCGGATAGTTTTGCAGACCTTGAGGGAGCATCAACTTTATGCGAAGCTTAGTAAATGTGAGTTCTGGTTGGATTATATTTCGTTCCCGGGACACATTATTTCTGGAGTAGGAGTGTCTGTAGATCCGTAGAAGGTTGAGGCAGTGGAGAATTAGCCAGTTCCGAAGACGGTAGCAGAAGTGCGTAGTTTCTTGGGATTGGCAGGTTACTACAGGAGATTCGTGGCAGACTTTGCCAGAATTTCGGCACCCTTGACGCGTTTGACGCGTAAGGACGTAGAGTTTGTTTGGTCGACAGAGTGTCAGGCATCATTTGAAGAGTTGAAGAAGAGATTAATCTCAGCCCCAATCTTGACACTTCCAGTAGGATCGGGAGGGTTTACAGTATATTATGACGCATCCGGGAAGGGACTTGGATGTGTGTTGATGCAGCATGGTAAGGTGGTAGCATATGCATCTCTACAGCTTCGAGATCATGATAAGAACTATCCAACTCGTGACCTGGAATTAGCAGCTGTAGTATTTTCACTTAAGTTATGGAGACACTACTTATATGGGGATCGAGTGGAGATTTACACTGATCGTAAGAGCTTAAAGTATGTGTTTATCCAGAGGGACCTGAACATGAGACAGAGGAGGTGGTTGGAATTGTTGAAAGACTTTGATGTAAATCTTCAGTATCATCCAGGCAAGGCGAATGTGGTAGCAGATGCCTTGAGCAGGAGAGGTGGTGCATTCATTCTAACCACGCAGAGGCATATTTTAGAAGATCTTCAGGAAATAGGAATTGAAGTGATTGTGCCGTAAGATACAGGAGTTATGGTCAGTTTGCAGATTCGGTCCACTTTAGTAGAAAGGATCAGAGCAGCTCAGGCAGAGGATCCGCGAATCCAGAAGCTTCGATCGGAGTGTGAATCAAGTCTTAGAAAGGAGTTAGTAATCCATGAGGATGGTACACTCAGGTTCGGAAACCATCTTTGTGTACCAGGTGGAGACCTACGACATGAAGTTATGGCAGAAGCTCATAGTTCCCCTTATTCTATTCACCCCGGAGGCACAAAGATGTACCAGGATATGAAGCAGCACTTTTGGTGGGATGGTATGAAGAGGGTGTGAAACCCATGTTTTGTAATTTATTAATATTAGTGTTTTGTAATAAATATTAGTATTTCTAAAAATTATTATTATTATTATTATATTATATTTTGAGTGCAAATGATTTTGAAAATAAAATAACAAGGATTTTTGGATTTCAGACCCAGACCCGAGTCCGAACTCAGACCCAGGCCTGAGCCAAACCCAATCCCTTTCTTATTTCTAAAATCTGTTTTGGTTAGTTTAAAAAAAAAAATTATTCTAGCTGGTCCCATAGGACCAGCAACCCACACATCCACGAATTGGTCAGCCACTCCTATTTTCTTTTCTACTTTCATTCTCCTCCACATACGCAAACCCCCAAAACCGTCGACTTTTCCCCTCCCGAAACTCCCCGACATCTTTTCCTCTTCCGTAACACCTCCTTCTCCTTAATAACACCCCACTCTTCTCTTCACAATCAGCAGAAGTAAACTTCTCTCTCTCTTACTCTCACCAACTCTCTTCCCCACAACTCATTTTCTTTCCTCTCTTCATTCTCTGGGGAAGAAAAACCCCTCTCTTCCGAACCCCTCACCCGACTGCATCCGCCGAGCTTCCCTCGGCCAACCGCCCCGACGCCGCGGCTGTTCTCCGACCGAGCGCCCCTTCCCGTCGTCGCCACCCCTCGCGGCGACCCCCGAGCTCCCCTCGCGCCGCCCCCTGGCCGCGCGGTTCCGGCCGACCACCGGAGACCCTCTCCCCGCCGACAGCCTCGTGCCTAGCGCCGACCGCGGCGGAGCCAGCGCCGAGCGCCCCCGTGCGGCCCTGCTCCGGCGCTGCCCTCCGGCGCCACTCCTCGTGTCCAGATCCGCGCGACCCCGACCGCCGAGGCCGTCCGCGCCCCTTCCAGCGGGCCGATCCCCTCCTCTCCCGCACTTCCCGACGAAGCCTATTCCGGCCAAGCCGCGCCAGGTCCGGCCAGAACCCCGCCGAGTTTCCCGTCCGGCGCACCCCGCCGTCCAGATCTGCGGATCTTCGGCCGTACGCGCCCCTCCCACGGGTCCAGCGCTCTCCGGCGCCCTCCTCGGCGAACCCGAGCCTATCCGTGGCCGTCCGTGTCCGGTCCAGCACCTACCCGTGCCCGATCCGCTGTCCAGACCCTTCCCGCGCGGTTCTCCTCGCTGTCCGGAGACTCTCGAGTCCATGACGGCGCGTCCCGAGTTCGAGGCCACCCTTCGGACTCCGTCATCGAGCCTCTCGGTAAATTTCTTGATAATCAGAGTAGTTCGTCCCTCCCGTGTCGAGTCCATGATGAGGATCGGTCCCCGGTTTCCCTTTGGAAAATTCGGTTAGCAGCGTAGTATTATCGTTTAGCTGCGTTAGATTATTTTCCTGTGTTGCTTTGGTGTGATTTGGTTGGATTACGAGATTCCTGGACTTTTCGGGAATTATTCGGTGGAGTTGGAATTATTTTTCTGTGGCTTGGAATCATTTTGGTGGATATTTCTGTGGATTATTTTGGGTTGGAAAAATATTTGCAGGAGTTTGTTGACGCACTTCCCAGTTCTTGGGTTTGTCCCGAAATAGAGGAAGTGCTGTCCAAATTTTTACAAAAACTATATTTAAATTGATTTTAAAATTGGTTTTCGGAAAATGAATTTAAAACTGATTTTTCGGGCGACGACCGTACCGGTCTGTGGGCCCCGGCGAAATGCAAACGCACCGGTCCGACCGGACGTTGTGGTATTAGCCGAATTTTGAGGAATGGACCGAGTCTGAGACTCTTAGCTTTCTTTTAATTATTTTAATTAATATTAGGTTATTTATTATTAGATATTTAAATTCCTGCACTTTAATTATTTAATTAAGTCTTTTTATCTTATTTGATGTAAAAGGAAATTGTACCGGGCATAAGCCCATCCTAGGACCATTAGCTGTGCCAATGTATTGTGTAGCATAGTTTTATTTTATTTTTCTTTTCTGGTGGATGTGATTTGGGTGGTTTTGATTAGTCGTGTAATCGTAAATTAGAGCGCGAATTACTGATTAATTACGAATTTAATTAAAATGAATAAAATATTATTAATTCACGATTTATCACTAAAAGAAATTGTATTTTTATAAAAATATTACAAAACACAAAGTTTTCCAAAGTTAAATTGATTTTCGTGTATTTCCAAATAATCCAATTAACCGGCTTAATCAACGCACGTAGATGCGACGTAACCGTTAGCTGTAGTTTAATACAACTTAAAACCTGACTAGGACATGACTACTAGAGATTGCAACTAGCACATTTAGTCTGGTTATTCAGGAATCTAAGTCGAGTTCTCAACTGTAGGAACTCGAAGTCGTACCTGACGTTCCTCCTCGGTACCGACTCGTCTATCCAGTCATTCTAAAACAAAGGCAAGTACATTTATGTTGATTACAATTATTTAATAATTACTTCACTGCAATTTTAAACCACTGTTCATACACGAACTCCTTCGGGAGTATTGACTGTACTGTTGGGGATTGGGGGAGTAGAGTAATGTTTATGACCACATCCAAATTACTGTAACTGACTGTATTAGCTTTCCCCTCTTCACACGGGGACAAGCCATACCGTATCGCTAGATACTACTGTAACCCAAGCCGGTCATATACATTGCCTATTCACATCACTATACTGTTTTATTTCAAAAAACTGTTCATCTTCAAACTGTTTAAAAGTGCATGATTTTATTGTTAAATTAATTGTCAAGATTAGCATGGATTGTACTTTGCTCCCTCCTGACTGGAGACCCAACATTTTAGGTATCACTGATGAGGTTTTGTTACGCGATCCCAAGACGAGGAATTCAAGATTGCTGAGCTGTTTGCCTAGAGTTTTCTTTTATTCATGATGTATAAAAAATGGTTTAAGTTGTATCTTTTATTTCATGTAAAAGTTTAATAAAGTTTTAAATTTTCGAATGTTGAGTTGTGACAAATATAGTGTTGTTGTATGGTTACCTGCTACTGAACAACTTACTGCCGCCGTCTCAACAACGGTGCAGGCTGGGCATGATCCGATTCGACCCAAGCAATTGGGACCGGGTCGTGACATGTTTTTAGTGGTGGCCCATGCAGGTCAGAACAACAACTTAGGAAAACATATTTAGAAATAATTAGAATACTAGAACATCAATTTGTCACAACATAGGACCGAAATATATTATAAATAAATATTTTTGTTTGATTATAGACTGGTAGGATACCTTGCTTATAAGTGCATCCTAAACCTTCCAGAGAATGACCATTGACAAGACCAAATCCTGTTGGCGATGAGGTGTTATCTCCGGATCATACCCCATCCCCTCAACCAAGCCCAGGGTCCTTCCCCTCGCGGCTGTTTGACCGTCCGCATAATGCATCCAGTGAAGTTTTTCTTACACTGGCGAATCCTACCTCATCTCAAACTGAATTGCATTTCCCTGATGGATTATTCATTTTGTTGCTCCATCAGTACCAGCAAACATCTTACAAATGGTTGCCCTATTTCAAGTAATCCTGGAGTTCCAGAAAGCTCAAGATGAAGCCCAGCAGGAACAGAAGAATATCACTAGAGAAGACATGAAGAACGTCATGATGTAACCTTAGTTATCCCCAACCAAGTTAGAGCAGAACTTTTGTCCTAGGAAGGATACCCTTGAAACTAGAAGATATTTGGGTCCCATCAAGTACTCTACTTTTCGGTAGTCTTGTCGTAAGAAGCTATGGGCTTGTAACTACTGCAAGAGGCCTGGTCATCATACCGTTAGTTGCCACAAGAGTTTGGACAATGTTTGGCATATGGATCTGCTAAACATTGGGTAAAGGACTGCCCTTATCTTTCCATCAAACCAGAGCTCATATCCCAGCAACACCTGTTAGGCCATAACCTAAGGACCCTCTTCCTATCCAGCAGACCCTGCCCCTTACAATAAGGCATGATGCATACTCAAGGTTCATAGAAAAGGAAGCAGTTGGAGACTGCTCATACAAGAGCCAGAACCATGAGGAATAGTACCTAGAACCGCTGAATAGCATCATCTTTTTGGAAGTTGTAACAGGATGTCCTTAGATCAATCATAAGAGTTTTTGCTGTAATTCTCCACATGAATAGAAATTCTTAGTTACACCCTTATGGCAGATGTTTTTCCTGATAGTCTTCCCGGATTATCCCAGATCTAGACATAGTATTCACCCCTGACCTAGTCCCCGGCTCTTTTCCTAAATTCTAAAGGATGTTACAGAATCAACCCGAAGGTGGCCATGAAGATGAAGGATCAGATCAATGAAGGCTCTAGGATTTATTCTTTACCTTAGGGAGTATCTATCTTGTTTTTGCCCAAGAAGGATGGAACAACGGATGTGCATCAAATTATCAGACACTAAAGAACAAGTACCCTCTGCCGGATCAAGGATCTGTTTGATCTGTTTGTGTGAAGTTAGGGTGTTTCGAAGTTTGACTTAAGATTTGATTTCCATCAAATCAAAGTCAGGAAAGAGGACATTTCCAAGACGGCATTCAAACACCAAGTATGGAAAGTTTTCTTTGGTCAGGACGTTAGACTGACAAATACTCCTGCTGTGTTCATAAATTTCATGAACAGAGATTTTTCATGAGTATTGAATCAGTTTATCTTCTCCATAGATAACCTTCTGATATATTTGAAGACTGAAGAAGAGCATGAAGAACACCTGAGGAAGTTTTGGAAACTTTGAGGAAAAAGAAGTTTTATGGTAAGTTATCGGAACGTGGATCTTTGACAAGGTGGACTTTTGGCCATGTTGTCAAGAGAAGAAATTTCGATGGAAGATAGCTGTTGTTGAAGAGTGTTATACCCCAAGTTCAATTCGGAAGGTTCTTGAACTTGGCCGGCTACTATCAGAAGTTCGTGAAGTATTTCGCCAAGATTGCTGAGCCAATGACGAAGCTCACCTGGAGGAATGAAGAGTTCATCTGAACGAAAAGTTTGCCAGACGGCATTGAGGAGCTAAAGAAGAGACTTACCACTACACAAATCCTTGCGCTACCCGCAGGAACCGGTGGTTTCTCAATTTACAGTAATGTCTCTGAAAAAAAGACTGGGTTACAATCTTCAACAACATGAGGAAATAATTGCTTACAAATCTAGGCAATTACGAACTCATGAGAAGAACTATCCCACACATAATTTGGAACTTGCTGTAATGGAAGCATTATGGAAAGGGGGTGAAAATATATGTGGACTATAAAAGTCTAAAATATATCTTTACTCAGAAAGACCTGAGCGTTGGACAAAGAAGATGGTTGAGGATTTCAACATCGATTTACATTACTATCCAGGAAGAGCAAAATGTGGTAGCTAATGTACATAGTTGATACTAATGGCGAAATTCTTAAACAAGAAGCGGCACCTGCTAGAAGACATCAGAAAGTTGGACTGGAGATTATACTGCCGAGAGAAAAGAGCTGGATGTTGATTCAGTATCGATAAAATTACAAGTGAGCTTGAGTCTGATGAAAGAAGTCAAGAAGACGCAGTTTCAAGAAGAAATATTTTGCAAATTGAGAGATCAAATGTTGGCAGGAACAATTGAGGGTTTCTCTATTGCCAATGATGAAGCTTTTGAAGAATGGTATGAGGTTATGTATCTTCTGGCGAACTAAGGAATGAACTGATGGAAGAAGCGCGCAGTCGCAGTATCTCACATATGAATCGGGATATGCGTATCATTAATTGATATTATGAAATGTAGAAGGACAAATTCCAAGTATGGGATTAGATTGGTCAACATAAGGAGTTTAGCAAAAACCAGTAAGTTTGTTGCAGCCGCTGGACATTCTAGAGTGGAAGTTGAAGCCCATGAACTTTGTATCAGGATTACCTTAATTCCAAGGAGGGAAGAACACCAATTGGACTTTGTGGATTGACTGACTAAGTCAGTTCACTTATTTCCCTACAAATTGGTTTATTCACTAAGAAGTTGACAGCATTGTATGTAAGGCAATATAAGAGAAAGAGTACTGTTGGGTCTAGAAAAGGTGACTGACGCAGTAGAAGTAGTAAAGGTAATTAGAGACAAGCTCAGAATTGCCAAGATAGACGGAAGCATTGGGATTAAGTGTAGACGTTGATCAGTGGAGTTTGAAGAAAGAGATAGTGTCTGAAGATCTCTTCTACCAAAGGAACGATTAGTTTTGGCAGAGTTGGAGAAGTAGCATACCGGTTAGCTCTACCAGCTAATCATTGAGAGTATGTACAATGTTATTTCATAGTTCAGAAGTTGCATCTTGAATCTGAGTAATATTTTGGACAATTCAGAGCTGGAGAGTAGATCAAGCCTTACAGTGCCAGAGAAACCAGTAACAAGCGTAGTCAGAGGTGAGTAGAAGATCAGAAATTTGAGCCATCATAATTCATATTTCCTTCAAATCCTTACCTTTTTCATTTTGAACTTGACATATGTTGCTAGTTAGCCTAGTTTTGCAAGCTATTTCTTTTTCAAGCTTGATCACGACAGTATTTTACTGGGTGCACCCACTAATATATTGTCTAATCAGGACCGGTGCATGATGGTCTGATCAACCTCGTGTACTTTGGTTCGCTTTTGTATTTTTCTACATGGATGATATCATAAACCGTCTCATCCACGACTGCCTTGAAAATTCTTATTGTTGGACCTGAGTTACGGGCGTAGTACCCGTACCTGTTGATTCCCTAACCTTGCTTTTAAATTTCGAGGACGAAATTTTCTAAGGAGGGAAGATTGTGAAACCCATGTTTTGTAATTTATTAATATTAGTGTTTTGTAATAAATATTAGTATTTCTAAAAATTATTATTATTATTATATTATATTTTGAGTGCAAACGATTTCGAAAATAAAATAACAAGGACTTTTGGATTTCAGACCCAGACCCGAGTCCGAACTCAGACCCAGGCCTGAGCCAAACCCAATCCCTTTCTTATTTCTAAAATCTGTTTTGGTTAGTTTAAAAAAAAAATTATTCTAGCTGGTCCCATAGGACCAGCAACCCACACATCCACGAATTGGTCAGCCACTCCTATTTTCTTTTCTACTTTCATTCTCCTCCACATACGCAAACCCCCAAAACCGTCGACTTTTCCCCTCCCGAAACTCCCCGACATCTTTTCCTCTTCCGTAACACCTCCTTCTCCTTAATAACACCCCACTCTTCTCTTCACAATCAGCAGAAGTAAACTTCTCTCTCTCTTACTCTCACCAACTCTCTTCCCCACAACTTATTTTCTTTCCTCTCTTCATTCTCTGGGGAAGAAAAACCTCTCTCTTCCGAACCCCTCACCCGACTGCATCCGCCGAGCTTCCCTCGGCCAACCGCCCCGACGCCGCGGCTGTTCTCCGACCGAGCGCCCCTTCCCGTCGTCGCCACCCCTCGCGGCGACCCCCGAGCTCCCCTCGCGCCGCCCCCTGGCCGCGCGGTTCCGGCCGACCACCGGAGACCCTCTCCCCGCCGACAGCCTCGCGCCTAGCGCCGACCGCGGCGGAGCCAGCGCCGAGCGCCCCCGTGCGGCCCTGCTCCGGCGCTGCCCTCCGGCGCCACTCCTCGTGTCCAGATCCGCGCGACCCCGACCGTCGAGGCCGTCCGCGCCCCTTCCAGCGGGCCGATCCCCTCCTCTCCCGCACTTCCCGACGAAGCCTATTCCGGCCAAGCCGCGCCAGGTCCGGCCAGAACCCCGCCGAGTTTCCCGTCCGGCGCACCCCGCCGTCCAGATCTGCGGATCTCCGGCCGTACGCGCCCCTCCCGCGGGTCCAGCGCTCTCCGGCGCCCTCCTCGGCGAACCCGAGCCGATCCGTGGCCGTCCGTGTCCGGTCCAGCACCTACCCGTGCCCGATCCGCTGTCCAGACCCTTCCCGCGCGGTTCTCCTCGCTGTCCGGAGACTCTCGAGTCCATGACGGCGCGTCCCGAGTCCGAGGCCACCCTTCGGACTCCGTCATCGAGCCTCTCGGTAAATTTCTTGATAATCAGAGTAGTTCGTCCCTCCCGTGTCGAGTCCATGATGAGGATCGGTCCCCGGTTTCCCTTTGGGAAATCCGGTTAGCAGCGTAGTATTATCGTTTAGCTGCGTTAGATTATTTTCCTGTGTTGCTTTGGTGTGATTTGGTTGGATTACGAGATTCCTGGACTTTTCGGGAATTATTCGGTGGAGTTGGAATTATTTTTCTGTGGCTTGGAATCATTTTGGTGGATATTTCTGTGGATTATTTTGGGTTGGAAAAATATTTGCAGGAGTTTGTTGACGCACTTCCCAGTTCTTGGGTTTGTCCCGAAATAGAGGAAGTGCTGTCCAAATTTTTACAAAAACTATATTTAAATTGATTTTAAAATTGGTTTTCGGAAAATGAATTTAAAACTGATTTTTCGGGCGACGACCGTACCGGTCTGTGGGCCCCGGCGAAATGCAAACGCACCGGTCCGACCGGACGTTGTGGTATTAGCCGAATTTTGAGGAATGGACCGAGTCTGAGACTCTTAGCTTTCTTTTAATTATTTTAATTAATATTAGGTTATTTATTATTAGATATTTAAATTCCTGTACTTTAATTATTTAATTAAGTCTTTTTATCTTATTTGATGTAAAAGGAAATTGTACCGGGCATAAGCCCATCCTAGGACCATTAGCTGTGCCAATGTATTGTGTAGCATAGTTTTATTTTATTTTTCTTTTCTGGTGGATGTGATTTGGGTGGTTTTGATTAGTCGTGTAATCGTAAATTAGAGCGCGAATTACTGATTAATTACGAATTTAATTAAAATGAATAAAATATTATTAATTTACGATTTATCACTAAAAGAAATTGTATTTTTATAAAAATATTACAAAACACAAAGTTTTCCAAAGTTAAATTGATTTTCGTGTATTTCCAAATAATCCAATTAACCGGCTTAATCAACGCACGTAGATGCGACGTAATCGTTAGCTGTAGTTTAATACAACTTAAAACCTGACTAGGACATGACTACTAGAGATTGCAACTAGCACATTTAGTCTGGTTATTCAGGAATCTAAGTCGAGTTCTCAACTGTAGGAACTCGAAGTCGTACCTGACGTTCCTCCTCGGTACCGACTCGTCTATCCAGTCATTCTAAAACAAAGGCAAGTACATTTATGTTGATTACAATTATTTAATAATCACTTCACTGCAATTTTAAACCACTGTTCATACACGAACTCCTTCGGGAGTATTGACTGTACTGTTGGGGATTGGGGGAGTAGAGTAATGTTTATGACCACATCCAAATTACTGTAACTGACTACTGTAACTGACTGTATTAGCTTTCCCCTCTTCACACGGGGACAAGCCATACCGTATCGCTAGATACTACTGTAACCCAAGCCGGTCATATACATTGCCTATTCACATCACTATACTGTTTTATTTCAAAAAACTGTTCATCTTCAAACTGTTTAAAAGTGCATAATTTTATTGTTAAATTAATTGTCAAGATTAGCATGAATTGTACTTTGCTCCCTCCTGACTGGAGACCCAACATTTTAGGTATCACTGATGAGGTTTTGTTACGCGATCCCAAGACGAGGAATTCAAGATTGCTGAGCTGTTTGCCTAGAGTTTTCTTTTATTCATGATGTATAAAAAATGGTTTAAGTTGTATCTTTTATTTCATGTAAAAGTTTAATAAAGTTTTAAATTTTCGAATGTTGAGTTGTGACAAATATAGTGTTGTTGTATGGTTACCTGCTACTGAACAGCTTACTGCCGCCGTCTCAACAACGGTGCAGGCTGGGCATGATCCGATTCGACCCAAGCAATTGGGACCGGGTCGTGACAGAGGGAGATAGCGAGATTCGTATCCCGATGTCTAGTGTGTCAGCAAGTGAAGGCAGAGCAGCAGAGGCCAGCAGGATTGTTACAGCCGCTTCCCATTCTGGGGTGGAAATGGAAGCACATCACGATGGATTTTGTGACAGGTTTACCTAGATCTCCGACCGGCCAAAATGCAGTTTGGGTAATCGTGGATCGGCTCACGAAGGTTGCACATTTCCTTCCTTTCAGAGTAGGGCAGTCTACTGAACAGCTGACAGAAATGTATATGAAGCAGATTGTGAGGCAGCATGGTATTCTAGTCAGCATAGTATCAGATCGAGACACACGGTTCACCTCTCACTTTTGGCAAAGTTTGCACCAAAGCCTGGGCACCAAGCTAAGGTTCAGCACAGCTTATCATCTGCAGACGGACGGACAATCGGAAAGAACCATTTAGACCTTGGAAGATATGCTACGGGGTTGTACCTTAGACTTTGGCTGAACTTGGGAAGATCATCTTCATTTAGTAGAGTTCTCTTACAATAATAGTTATCAGGCAAGTATACAGATGGTGCCGTTTGAAGCATTATATGGAAGGAAGTGGAGGTCCCCTTTGGCATGGGACGATGTGGGCGAACGAAAATTGTTGGGACCAGAGATGATCACGCAGACCGTAGAAACAGTCAAGTTGATCAGAGAGCGGCTTTGAGTCGCGCAAGACAGGCACCGCCATTGGGCAGATCAGCATCAAAGACCTCTAGAGTTTGGTGTCGATGACCAAGTGTTTCTGCAGATTTTGCCGACTCGGGGTGTCATTAGATTTGGAACTCGAGGAAAGCTTAATCTGAGATTCGTTGGTCCTTTTGAGATTCTCGTTCGGGTAGGCGATGTTGCTTATCGGCTTGCCCTTCCTCCCTCGCTATCTGGCATACATGATGTGTTTCATGTATCTCAGTTATGTGGGTACGTCCCGAATCCGAGTCATGTCCTCGACTATTCGGAGTTAGTCGTTGGTACCGACCTAACTTACGAGGAACAACCTGTGTCTATTTTGGACCGACGAGAGAAGGTGCTCAAGAACCGGACTATTAGCCTTGTCCGTGTCGCTTGGGGCCATCACTCTCCGGGAGAGTCGACCTGGGAGCGCGAGGACGAGATTAAATCTCTGTATCCGTACTTGTTCGACTCGAAAGGTATGTTTCTCCTCATGCCTTGGTAGATTTTGAAATGTATGATCAATGATTGCTAATGATAGGTTGTTAGCGTAGATTGTAATTGCACCTTGCTTGCCCGGATACCTCATCTTTATCTTGACTGAAATTCCGAGGACGAAATTTTTCTAAGGAGGATAGAGATGTCACACCCCGAGCCCAATACACGTATTTTTTATGGATTCCGTATACGGTATCCGAATTTAGCATGTGTATTTTCTGTATGTTATTTATTAAAGGTTGCATGAAGCTCTTAGGCTTGTGATTACTGGAATGGATAGAGATTAGAGATTAGGAATTTGGGTTTCTGTAACGCCCCAGAACCAGAATACTGGAGAGCGGGGGCGTACATAGCCAGCTACGTATATTGAAGTGCAATCCACCTCGCTATACGGTCACAGCTGTCTAGATACATGAGGGTTTAACTACAAGCCAACAGTCTCCTATGGTCATGAACAAGCCTATTGTCTCAATCTCAAGCAAGCAATAATAGTTTCAAGATGTCAGAGCACCAAATATATAATAGCAAGGCGTCCCATGCATTACATATTGGATGATCATGAAGCTAGTCGTACAAAATGTCAAGACTAGCAAGAGTTCAGTCATATACGATCAACCCTAGGATCTGTCAATCATGTTACAGCCTGTAGGCAGACAGTAAATAAAGGTACAACCGAGCTAACAAGTGCTCGTCGGCTAAACGCCTCA
Source organism: Iris pallida (assembly GCA_029216955.1). NCBI lineage: Eukaryota > Viridiplantae > Streptophyta > Magnoliopsida > Asparagales > Iridaceae > Iris > Iris pallida. The sequence continues at coordinate 1,245,769 of JANAVB010025596.1, forward strand.
AAAGAATAATTTTACAATAAAGTGGGGGAACAAAAGAAACCCACTCGTTGCCAGGGTTACGCCGGAGAGTCACCATCTGGCGGGAAGGTAGGTAGATCCTCTGGTGCTGCTCCGATATCTGGCCATACAAAACCAGCTAGGTCAGACCCCAGAAAGAGCAAGTACCACAAAGGGGGCTTCAGTTAGGAACTAAAACCAGCATATCACAAATAAATAGTAAAGGTAATTAAAAGATACTGATAATAATTGAGATAACAATAATATATTGAGCACGAAGAAACCATTCAAGTAGCCAGACTGCAACCCTTAAACTAAACAAGGACCGGGGTTGCAATCCTTCGCCTGAATAGAAACCCGCCTCAATTACCATTGATAAGGTAATATATTGATCACGAAGAAACCATTCAAGTAGCCAGACTGCAACCCTTAAACCAAACAAGGCCCGGGGTTGCAATCCTTCGCTTGAATAGAAACCCGCCTCAAATACTATTGGTACAGTGAAGACAATAAACGAAAAGAGAACACAGAACTGCTTCGGGAGCCAGGTTACAACCCTTAAACCAAACAAGGACCGGGGTTGTAACCCTTCGCCTGAACAGAACTGGACCCCTGATCTTTATTGCTAAGGCCAGTATAAATAATCATGGTATTAAGGTAAGGTAAAACATGACGATCATGGCATGGGGTTGCAATAAGACAATAAACAAAGAGAGGACACAGAACTGCTCCGGGAGCCAGGTTACAACCCTTAAACCAAACAAGGATCGGGGTTGTAACCCTTTGCCTGAACAGAACTGGACCCCCGATCGTTATTGTTAAGGCAAGCACAATAAGCAGGACGATATATGATTAGATAACCACGAAACTATTCAGATAGCCAAGTTACAACCCTTAAACCAAACAAAGACCGGGGTTGTAACCCTTCATCTGAACAGAACTTGGTATCCCATTATTTATCGATACAAGAAATCATGTCATGATACAATCTTGTACAGGATCATGACAAACTAGACTGGACTGGACTCCATCCAATCAATCACGGCCAAGCAATAAGTACGGCTTGATACTTTAACTAACTAGGGTTATCACAGGCCTAGTTATTAGCAAGATACAATGAGATTATTCCAACAGCCACAAGCCCTGCAGACCATCCAGGTTATCCAAGTCGAATGTCCGTTTATGAAGGATGCAACACGTGACAGTGTGCTGGAAATGTGCCCTACTCGTCGGTAGGCTACAAGTCCACTTAATGCGCCCAGATAACGGGATTGCCTGTAGCTGGGAAAATCTCTTCATGACTACTGAATCATTCTAGTTAATTAGCCTTAGTCAATTTTAGTAGGTACCCCTGACCGTGGTACTCAGGGATCCCCATCCTAGACATGATGCAAGTTAGTACCAGTTTATTTGTACAAACACAATCGTCCATGGTGTCCAGGTCTTTCATACTTGTCATGTCAGACTAGCTGTCGTAACAGCATGTCATGATATATCATGTCAGTTTGCTTGCCAAGAGTGTGCCACAACGGGCCATTATCGTGTTATATTCTTACCTTATCATGAAGGAGAGAAACTTGCATAAAATAACTAGTGACATATTCTTGAAGCTAAGAAAAAGATATACAACTTTCATGTTTTGAGTTTTTTAAGATTCCAACTACAGAACAACTTAAACAGGCAAAAAAGTAAAATAGAGCAATTTCGGCGCATGGGATTCCTGCACAAATCGGCACGTAGGATTCCTGCACCATCGGCGCGTGGGATTCCTGCACAATCGGCGCGTGGGATTTCTGTACAATCGGCGCGTGGGATTCCTGCACCAATCCGCGCGTGGGATTCCTGCACAATCGGCGCGTGGGATTCCTGCACAATCGGCGTATAGGATTCCTGCACCAATTGGTGCTGGAATTCCTGCAACAATCGGCACGTGGGAATCCTGCAACAATCGGCGCGTGGGATTCCTGCACCAATCGGCGCGTGGGAAAACTCACGTTGGGTCTTCAGTACATGCGCGTAAGGAACCTACGCGCATGATACGCTCAGAGTTAAGGGATGCGTTGCCGGGACTTCGTAGCGCATGGCCTCCCGGCGCATGGCCTCCCGGGCGCATGGGGGTCATCGTCCCCAAACAGCAAGTTCAGCCATGAAAGTTCCGAAAACTTGCCATGGCCATAACTTCCTCATTCGAAATCGAAATCAAGCGAAACAAAAGCCAAAACTGTATGAAATTGAATTCTCTACAACATAGAACTATTAATTTTCGAAAATAACCAAGTTTTAGAGATCAAAACCAAGAAAACTGAAAGTTACAAACTTAGATCTACAAGAATCTGTCCATTAAATCCAAAAATGTCAAGTTCTAAAGAGGCTTAGAATCAAGTAAGGAAGAGAATGGATCAATAAAACTTGAGATCCATTATGAAGCAAGTTTGCACTTGCCTAAGCTCTCTCTCTCTCTCCCTCCTGGTGGTTGAAGAAGTAATGGTGGAGAGTAAATGAAGAATGAAGGAAATAATGATGAGAGAGAAAAGGAAGGGGTTATAAATAAGGAGTATAGTGGTAGGTAGGAGGGTTCACCTTTGGTTCATGATGAACCAAAGCAAACCAAGCCAAGCCGAACAAACCCAAGAATAAACCAATCAATGAAATGCTGGAATAAATCAAGCAGGGAGACATACAATACAGGTCAAATTACGTATACGTATACCAAGATACGCAATACGAACCACTGGTATTACAACTCTACCCACCTTAAAAGAATTCCGTCCTCGAAATTTAATTAAGAGGCTAGAGGGACAAGAACAAGCTATACTATTCACAGGCAAGCTATACTAATCAAGCAATCAATTAATTATTCTTGCAAGTAAGGAATCGAAGGCATGAGGCATAAGAAAGATATTATACCTCACGAGTCAAACAGGTCGGGATATCGCGATCGGATATCATCCTCACGCTCCCATTTTGACTCACCCAATGAGTGATGACCCCAAGCAACTAGGACTAACTTGATAGTCTTGTTCTTGAGTATCTTCTCTCTTCGGTCCAATATAGACACGGGCCTCTCCTCATACGAAAGGTTGGTACCAACAACCAATTCTGAATGATCTAGGATGTGGCTCGGGTCCGGGATATACCGTCGCAGTTGGGATACATGGAACACGTCATGCACTTCACGTAGCGACGGTGGAAGAGCGAGACGATAGGATACATCTCCTACTCGCTTCAGAATGTCGAACGGCCCTATATACCTAGGACTAAGCTTTCCCCGCACGCCGAAATGAATGACGCCACGGTTAGGCAAAATCCTCAGGAATATATGGTCACCGACCGAGAATTCAAGGGATCGCCGATGAGAATCGGCCCAATCACGCTGGCGATCTTGGGCAAATCGAAGAGATCTCTGACTCTCCTGACCACTTCAACGGTCTGAGCAATCATTTCCGGACCGAGCATCTGTCTCTCTCCGACATCGTCCCATGCTAGCGGGGATCGGCACTTCCTACCATACAGTTCCTCGAACGGTGCCATCTGGATACTGGCCTAGAAACTGTTATTGTACGAGAATTCCATCAGGTGTAGGTGATCTTCCCATGATCCACCTAAGTCGAGCGTACAAGATCTCAACATATCTTCGAGAGTCTGGATCGTGCGTTCCGACTGGCCATCTGTCTACGGGTGATAAGCTGAGCTGAACTGGAGGTGAGTTCCCAAACTCTCTTGCAAGCTACGCCAAAAGTACGACGTAAATCTTGAATCTCGGTCCGAGGTGATACTGAATGGTACATCGTGAAGTCTGACGATCTGCCTGAGGTACATCTCTGCTAGCTGAGCCGTCGACTGACCAACTCTGAACGGGAGAAAATGAGCCACCTTCGTGAGCCTGTCTATAAAAACCCAAATAGCATCTCTGCTAGCCGAGGATCTAGGTAATCCAGTCACAAAATCTATGGTTATATGCTCCCACTTCTATTCTGGAATTGGCAAGGGCTGAAGTAGTCCAGCTGGCCTCTGATGTTCAGCTTTAACTTGTTGGCAAACCAAACATCGAGAGACAAACCGGGCTATCTCCCTCTTCATGCCATTCCACCAAAAGTGCTGACGGATATCACGGTACATCTTCGTATCGCCGAGATGAACGGAATACTGCCAACTGTGAGCCTCTGTCATGATCTCCTGTCTGATATCTCCACTGCGTATACAAAGATGCTTCCTATGTCGAAGTGTACCGTCTTCATGGATACATAACTCTGGTCTTCGTCCTGCCTCACACTCTGCTCTGAGTTGCTGAAGCTTGGGATCTGCTGACTGTGCCATTCGGATCCTCTCAATTATAGTGGACTGAACTTGCATGCTGGCCATCAATGCCACACTGGAAGGGAGGACAACTTCTATACCCATCTTCTGAAGATCGACTAACAGCTCTGGTTGTGCTGTTAGGAAATAAACTCCGTCTCTCCTGTTCAATGCATCTGCAACAACGTTGGCCTTCCCTGGGTGATACTACAGGTTGACATCATAATCTATAAGTAGCTCCAGCCACCTCCTCTGACGCATGTTAAGATCCTTCTGGATGAAAACATACTTCAGGCTCTTGTGGTCGGTGAAAATCTCCACCCTATCTCCGTACAAGTAGTGCCTCCACAACTTAAGTGCAAACACTACTGCTGCCAACTCCAAGTCATGGGTTGGATAATTCCTCTCATGATCACGAAGTTTTCGTGACGCATAAGCTATTACCTTTCCATACTGCATTTGAACACATCCTAAGCCTCTGCCTGAAGTATCACAATACACTGAGAATCCTCCGGTTCCATGTGGGAGCGTGAGAATGGATGCCGTCATCAAGCCTCGCTTCAACTTCTCAAAAGAATTCTGGCACTCTGCTGTCCAAGCAAACTGTACATCCTTGCGGGTCAACTGGGTCAATGGCGCTGAGATCCGAGCAAAGTCTGAAACAAATCGTCGATAGTAGCCGACCAATCCAAGAAAACTGCGAACTTCTGCAACCGTACTGGACACTGGCCATGTCTCAATTGCCATAATCTTCTGGGGATCCACTTCCACTCCTCCCTTGGTGATGATATGACCCAAGTACGAAATGCGATCGAGCCAGAACTCGCATTTACTGAACTTGGCATACAACTGGTGCTCTCTGAGAATCTGGAGGACAACTCGGAGATGCTGCTCATGCTCTACTTCACTTTTGCTGTAGACCAGGATGTCATCTAGGAACACAATCACGAACTGATCCAAATAAGGCATGAAGATACGATTCATGAGGTCCATGAATACAGCCGGCGTATTGGTTGCTCCAAATGGCATCACAAGGAACTCCCAATGCCCATACCTAGATCGGAAAACTGTCTTCGGGATGTCCTGCTCTCTGACTCTGATCTGGTGGTATCCTGACCGCAAGTCAATCTTCAAAAATACTGACGCCTCCTTGAGTTGATCAAACAAGTCATCTATCCTCGGGAGAGGGTATTTGTTCTTGATTGTCACTGAGTTCAAGGTACGATAATCTACACATAATCTGGACGTACTATCCTTCTTTTTCACAAGAAGCATCGGGGCTCCCCAAGGCGATCCACTTGCACGAATGAATCCCTTGGTTCTAAGTTCTTCAATCATCTTGTACAATATCTCTAATTCTGACGGTGCCATCCTGTAGACTCTCTCTGACACTGGGGCTGTTCCGGGAATCAAGTCGATGGTGAACTCGATCTCTCGCTCTGGCGACATCCCTGGAAGCTCTTCGGGGAAAACATCTGGAAACTCTTCAACTATCCGGGGTAACTGTATTGCTGCCACTGCCATCCGCAACACTGGAGGAGAATATTCAACTTCGCCTCGGGAGAAGGAAAACTCTGGCTCGCCTGGAATGCTAAAAACAACCCTGCCGATATGGCAGTCTATCCTAGCATACTGGTCCCTCAACCAATCCATCCCTAAGACCAAATCATAATCGGCCATCGGGAACTCTATCAATCTAGCGAGGAGCTCTCTGCCGCTAACTACGATCTGACACGAGGAAAACACTCTATCTACTCCCACAAGTCCGTTACCAGTAAGTATATTGAGCCTTACTGATAATGACTTGGGCTCAAATCTTATCCGTGTCGCGAATCGTGCAGACATAAATGAATGCGAGGCACCAGAATCAAATAATACTGAAGCTGGAAAAATGTTGACGAGAATAGTACCTGCCACTACCTCACCTGGTGCAATTCTTTCTTCTCCCATGGTCAAAGCCAGCACTTGACCATGTCCTCTGGGTGCGGGTCCCCTCTGCTGAAAATTCCTCTGCCTATTCTGGATCAGGGCTTACGCTTGGGCATACTGCTGCGGTCTCTGCTGCTGGAATGTCTGGGCTTGTATCGGCAATGGCCTCGGGAACGGGTACTGCAGCTACTGCTGCTGTTGGACTGGTGCTGGTCCTCTAACTGAAGGACTAGAGAATGCCGATGAACTCCTCCTGTTCGGGCAGTTCCTAACCCTGTGGCCTGGGGCACCACAAATCAAGCATAAACCCTGTGCTCTGTGACACCACATGCCCTGGCTTCCCACAGTGTGGACATCCCACTGCGGAAGACTGCTTATGCTTTTGCTGCTGGGGGTGCGTCGGAGTGGAATGCTAAACCGACGTCACTGAGGCAGCCCGCCTCGGAGCTCCAATGGTCAAGGCCCTGGCTGCCGGGGCTGGTGCTGATGACTGATTCATCTGACTGTGAGATCGTTTCCGACCTCCGGTCCTATCCACGATCCTTTTGGAGCTATATTCATGCCTCCGAGCTGCTCTCAGTACTGCATCAAAAGTCTGATGCTCAAACTGCTCCACTGCTAACAAGATCTCTAAATGGAGCCCCTGCTAGAACCGCTGGGCTCTATCGAACTCGGTTGCTACCAAGGTGGGAGCAAACCGACTAAGCCTCGAAAACTCAGCCGCATATCCATCGACCGTCCTGTCCATCTGCTTCAGATTGGTGAACCTCGTCTGTAGATCATATCGAGCTACAGCATCAAAATACTTGGTCTGGAATCTCTCTCTGAATACTGCCCAAGCGATGGGTGCCAATAATCCAACGGCCTGCGCCGTCCACCAACTGCGGGCAAGATCCAATAGCTGTAGGCGCACCACGGCTACCTTATCGTTCTCTGGAGTCCTGGCTGCTTCTAGAATCACTTCTGTGTCCTGAAGCCATGCATTTGCAGCGATCGCATCTTCACTGCCGTCGAAGAAGGGAGGGTTCAAGCGCTTGAAGATGTTGGCCGCGCTATTACCCTGATGACCTCCTCTGGTCAAAGCATCTGCCACCGCCTGGTGTAAGGCATCTCCGCGACGATCCTGGAAAGCTAATAGGGACCTGATGAGACCCACCAAAGTGCCATCATCAGGCTCTGCAGGTTGGACGGGCTGAACTGGTGGCTCTCCTCCAGTAGGCATGACTCTGGAGGCTACTCCTGAATGCTGGGCTTGATCTCCAGGTTGCTGCTGGTCTGCGGGAGGTACTTCACCTTGCTGATCGGCAGGCCCAGGAACAATGCCGCTGAAGAAGACGACATATGGAACAATAAGGAAGGACCAGGACAGATCAACGATACAAGCATGTGATCAGGTCAAGATTACAGGGATTCAGAAGATACGAGCAGAGATCAAGGACGAGCACTGATTGAGACATCTATTCGGTAAACCCTCACATATCTTGATTTACAAGACCTGCATGGGCCATCACTAAAACCATGTAACGCCCCAGAACCAGAATACTGGAGAGCGGGGGCGTACATAGCCAGCTACGTATATTGAAGTGCAATCCACCTCGCTATACGGTCACAGCTGTCTAGATACATGAAGGTTTAACTACAAGCCAACAGTCTCCTATGGTCATGAACAAGCCTATTGTCTCAATCTCAAGCAAGCAATAATAGTTTCAAGATGTCAGAGCACCAAATATATAATAGCAAGGCGTCCCATACATTACATATTGGATGATCATGAAACTAGTCGTACAAAATGTCATTACTAGCAAGAGTTCAGTCATACATGATCAACCCTAGGATCTGTCAATCATGTTACATCCCGTAGGAAGACAGTAAGTAAAGTACAACCGAGCTAACAAGTGCTCGTCGGCTAAACGCCTCAATAGAATAATTTTACAATAAAGTGGGGGAACAAAAGAAATCCACTCGTTGCCAAGGTTACGCCTGGTGGTCACCATCTGGCGGGAAGGTAGGTAGATCCTCTAGTGCTGCTCCGATATCTGGCCATACAAAACCAGCTGGGTCAGACCCCAGAAAGAGCAAGTGCCACAAAGGGGGCTTCACTTAGGAACTAAAACCAGCATATCACAAATAAATAGTAAAGGTAATTAAAAGATACTGACAATAATTGAGATAACAATAATATATTAAGCACGAAGAAACCATTCAAGTAGCCAGACTGCAACCCTTAAACCAAATAAGGACCGGGGTTACAATCCTTCGCCTGAATAGAAACTCGCCTCAATTACCATTGATAAGGTAATATATTGATCACGAAGAAACCATTCAAGTAGCCAGACTGCAACCCTTAAATCAAACAAGGACCGGGGTTGCAATCCTTCGCCTGAATAGAAATCCGTCTCAAATACTATTGGTACAGTAAAGACAATAAACGAAGAGAGAACGCAGAACTGCTCCGGGAGCCAGGTTATAACCCTTAAACCAAATAAGGACTGGGGTTGTAACCCTTCGTCTGAACAGAACTGGACCCCTGATCTTTATTGCTAAGGCCAGTATAAATAATTATGGTATTAAGGTAAGGTAAAACATGACGATCATGGCATGGGGTTGCAATAAAACAATAAACGAAGAGAGGACACAGAACTGCTCTGGGAACCAGGATACAACCCTTAAACCAAACAAGGACCAGGATTGTAACCCTTCGCCTGAACAGAACTGGACCCCCGATCGTTATTGTTAAGGCAAGCACAATAAGCAGGACGATATATGATAAGATAACCACGGAACTATTCAGATAGCCAAGTTACAACCCTTAAACCAAATAAGGACCGGGGTTGTAACCCTTCATCTGAACAGAACTTGGTATCCCATCATTTATCGATACAAGAAATCATGTCATGATACAATCTTGTACAGGATCATGACAAACTAGACTGGGCTGGACTCCATCCAATCAATCACGGCCAAACAATAATTACGGCTTGATACTTTAACTAACTAGGGTTATCACAGGCCTAGTTATTAGCAAGATGCAATGAGATTATTCCAACAGCCACAAGCCCTGCAGACCATCCAGGTTATCCAAGTCGAATGTCCGTTTATGAAGGATGTAACACGTGACGGTGTGCTGGAAATGTGCCCTACTCGTCGGTAGGCTACAAGTCCACTTAATGCGCCCAGATAACGGGATTGCCTGTAGCTGGAAAAATCTCTTCATGACTACTGAATCATTCGAGTTAATTAGCCTTAGTCAATTTCAGTAGGTATCCCTGACCGTGGTACTCAGGGATCCCCATCCTAGACATGATGCAAGTCAGTACCAGTTTATTTGTACAAACACAATCGTCTATGGTGTCCCATTTTTTCATACTTGTCATGTCAGACTAGCTGTCGTAACAGCATTTTATGATATATCATGTCAGTTTGCTTGCCAAGAGTGCGCCACAACGGGCCATTATCGTGTTATATTCTTACCTTATCATGAAGGAGAGAAACATGCATAAAATAACTAGTGACATATTCTTGAAGCTAAGAAAAAGATCTACAACTTTCATGTTTTGAGTTTTTTAAGATTCCAGCTACAGAACAACTTAAACAGGCAAAAACAGTAAAATAGAGCAATTTCGACGTATGGGATTCCTGCACAAATCGGCGCGTGGGATTCCTGCACCATCGGCACATGGTATTCCTGCACCAATCGGCACGTAGAATTCTTGCACCATCGACGTATGGGATTCCTGCACCATCGGCGTGTGGGATTTCTGCACAATCGGTGCGTGGGATTCCTGCACAATCGGCGCGTGGGATTCCTGCACCAATCGGCGCGTGGGATTCCTGCACAATCGGCGCGTGGGATTCCTGCACAATCGGTGCGTGGGATTCCTGTACCAATCGACGCATGGGATTCCTGCAACAATCGGCACGTGGAAATCCTGCAACAATCGGCGCGTGGGAATCCTGCAACAATCGGCGCGTGGGATTCCTGTACCAATCGGCGCGTGGGAAAACTTACGTTGCGTCTTCAGTACATGCGCGTAGGGAACCTACGCGCATGACACGCTCGGAGTTAAGGGATGGATTGCCGGGACTTCATAGCGCATGGCCTCCCGGCGCATGGCCTCCCGGGCGCATGGGTGTCATCGTCCCCAACAGCAAGTTCAGCCATAAAAGTTTCGAAAACTTGTCATGGCTATAACTTCCTCATTCGGAATCGAAATCAAGCGAAACAAAAGCCAAAACTGCATGAAATTTAATTCTCTACAACATAGAACTATTAATTTTCGAAAATAACTAGGTTTTAGAGATCAAAACCAAGAAAACCGAAAGTTACAAACTTAGATCTACAAGAATCCATCTATTAAATCCAAAAATGTCAAGTTCTAAAGAGGCTTAGAATCAAGTAAGGAAGAGAATGGATCAATAAAACTTGAGATCCATCATGAAGTAAGTTTGCACTTGCCTAAGCTCTCTCTCTCTCTCCCTCCTGGTGGTTGAAGAAGTAATGGTGGAGAGTAAATGAAGAATGAAGGAAATAATGATGAGAGAGAAAAGGAAGGGGTTATAAATAAGTAGGATGGTGGTAGGTAGGAGGGTTCACCTTTGGTTCATGATGACCCAAAGCAAAACCAAGCCAAGCCGAACCAACCCAAGAATAAACCAATCAATGAAATGCTAGAATAAATCAAGCAGGAAGACATGCAATACAGGTCAAATTATGTATACGTATACCAAGATACGCAATACGAACCACAGGCATTACAACTCTACCCACCTTAAAAGAATTCCGTCCTCGAAATTTAATTAAGAGGCTAGAGGGACAAGAACAAGCTATACTATTCACAGGCAAGCTATACTAATCAAGCAATCAATTAATTATTCATGCAAGCAAGGAATCGAAGGCATGAGGCATAAAAAAGATATTATACCTCACGAGTCAAACAGGTCGGAATATCGCGATCGGATATCATCCTCACGCTCCTATGTTGACTCACCCAAAGAGTGATGACCCCAAGCAACTCGGACTAACTTGATAGTCTTGTTCTTAAGTATCTTCTCTCTTCGGTCCAATATAGACACGGGCCTCTCCTCATACGAAAGGTTGGTACCAAAAACCAATTTTGAATGATCTAGGATGTGGCTCGGGTTCGGGATATACCGTCGCAGTTGGGATACATGGAATACGTCATGCACCTCACGTAGCGACGGTGGAAGAGCGAGACGATAGGATACAACTCCTACTCGCTTCAGAATGTCGAACGGCCCTATATACCTAGGACTAAGCTTTTCTCGCACGCCGAAACAAATGACGCCACGGTTAGGCAAAATCCTCAGGAATACATGGTCACCGACCGAGAATTCAAGGGGTCGTCGATGAGAATCGGCCCAATGACGCTGGCGATCTTGGGCAACTCGAAGATGATCACTGACTCTCCTGACCACTTCAACGGTCTGAACAATCATTTCTGGACCGAGCATCTGTCTCTCTCCGACATTGTCCCATACTAGCGGGGATCGGCACTTCCTACCATACAGTGCCTCGAACGGTGCCATCTGGATACTGGCCTGAAAACTGTTGTTGTACGAGAACTCCACCAGGTGCAGGTGATCTTCCCACGATCCACCTAAGTCGAGCGTACAAGATCTCAACATATCTTCGAGAGTCTGGATCGTGCGTTCCGACTGGCCATCTGTCTGCGGGTGATAAGCTGAGCTGAACTGGAGGTGAGTTCCCAAACTCTCTTGCAAGCTACGCCAAAAGTGTGACATAAATCTTGAATCTCGGTCCGAGGTGATATTGAATGGTACACCGTGAAGTCTGACGATCTGCCTGAGGTACATCTCTGCTAGCTGAGCCGTCGACTGACCAACTCTGAACGGAAGAAAATGAGCCACCTTCGTGAGCCTGTCTATAATAACCCAAATAGCATCTCTGCTAGCCGAGGATCTAGGTAATCCAGTCACAAAATCTATGGTTATATGCTTCCACTTCCATTCTGGAATTGGCAAGGGCTGAAGTAGTCCAGCTGGCCTCTGATGTTCAGCTTTAATTTGTTGGCAAACCAAACATCGAGAGACAAACCGGGCTATCTCCCTCTTCATGCCATTCTACCAAAAGTGCTGACGGATGTCACGGTACATCTTCGTACCGCCGGGATGAACGGAATACTGCGAACTATGAGCCTCTGTCATGATCTTCTGTCTGATATCTCCACTGGCTACACAAAGACGCTTCCCATGTAGAAGTATACCATCTTCATGGATACATAACTCTGGTCTTCGACCTGCCTCACACTCTGCTCTGAGTTGCTGAAGCTTGGGATCTGCTGACTGTGCCATCCGGATCCTCTCAATTATTGTGGACTGAACTTGCATGCTGGCCATCAATGCCACACTGGAAGGGAGGACAACTTCTATACCCATCTTCTGAAGATCGACTAACAGCTCTGGTTGCGCTGTTAGGAAATAAACTCCGGCTCTCCTGTTCAATGCATCTGCAACAACGTTGGCCTTCCCTGGGTGATACTACAGGTTGACATCATAATCTACAAGTAGCTCCAGCCACCTCCTCTGACGCATGTTAAGATCCTTCTGGGTGAAAACATACTTCAGGTACTTGTGGTCGGTAAAAATCTTCAACCTATCTCCGTACAAGTAGTACCTCCACAACTTAAGTACAAACACTACTGCTGCCAACTCCAAGTCATGGGTTAGATAATTCCTCTCATGATCACGAAGTTGTCGTGACACATAAGCTATTACCTTTCCATGCTGCATTTGAACACATCCAAAGTCTCTGCCTGAAGCATCACAATACACTGAAAATCATCTGGTTCCATCTGGGAGCGTGAGAATGGATGCCGTCATCAAGCCTCGCTTCAACTTTTCAAAAGAATTCTGGCACTATGTTGTCCAAGCAAATTGTACATCCTTGCGGATCAACTGGGTCAATGGCGCTGAGATCCGAGCAAAGTCTGAAACAAATCGTCGGTAGTAGCCAGCCAATCCAAGAAAAATGCGAACTTCTGCAACCGTGCTGAGCACTGGCCATGTCTCAATGGCCACAATCTTCTGGGGATCCACTTCCACTCCTCTCTTGGTGATGATAAGACCCAAGTACGAAATGCGATCGAGCCAGAACTCGTATTTACTGAACTTGGCATACAACTGGTGCTTTCTGATAATCTGGAGGACAACTCGAAGATGCTGCTCATGCTCCGCTTCACTTTTGCTGTAGACCAGGATGTCATCTAGGAACACAATCACGAACTGATCCAAATAAGGCATGAAGATACGATTCATGAGGTCCATGAATACAGCCGGCGCATTGGTTGCTCCAAATGGCATCACAAGGAACTCCCAATGCCCATACCTAGATCTGAAAGCTGTCTTCGGGATGTCCTGCTCTTTGACTCTGATCTGGTGGTATCCTGACCGCAAGTCAATCTTCGAAAATACTGACGCCCCCTTTAGTTGATCAAACAAGTCATCTATCCTCGGGAGAGGGTATCTGTTCTTGATTGTCACTGAGTTCAAGGTACGATAATCTACACATAATCTGGACGTACCATCCTTCTTTTTCACAAGAAGCATCGGGGCTCCCCAAGGCGATCCACTTGCACGAATGAATCCCTTGGTTCTAAGTTCTTCAATCATCTTGTACAATATCTCTAATTCTGACGGCGCCATCCTGTAGACTCTCTCTGACACTGGGGCTGTTCCGGAAATCAAGTCGATGGTGAACTCGATCTCCCGCTCTTGCGGCATCCCTGGAAGCTCTTCAGGGAAAACATCTGGAAACTCTTCAACTATCCGGGGTAACTGTATTGCTGCCACTGCCATCCGCAACACTGGAGGAGAATGTTCAACTTCGCCTCGGAAGAAGGAAAACTCTGGCTCGCCTGTTATGCTAAAAACAACCCTGCCGATATGGCAGTCTATCCTAGCATACTGGTCCCTCAACCAATCCATCCCTAAGACCAAATCATAATCGGCCATCGGGAACTCTATCAATCTAGCGGGGAACTCTCTACCGCTAACTACGATCCGACACGAGAAAAACACTCTATCTACTCCCACAAGTCCGTTACCAGTAAGTATATTGAGCCTTACTGATAATGACTCGGGCTCCAATTCTATCCGTGTCGCGAATCGTGCAGACATAAATGAATGCGAGGCACCAGAATCAAATAATACTGAAGCTGGAAAAGTGTTGACGATAATAGTACCTGCCACTACCTGATCACCTGGTGCAATTCCTTCTTCTCCTATGGTCAAAGCCAGCACTTGACCATGTCCTCTGGATGCGGGTCCCCTCTGCTAAAAATTCCTCTGCCTGCTCTGGATCAGGGCTTGCGCTTGTACAATAGTTAATGTAAAAATAATATGAATATTTTGAACATTGAAACACACTCTCTCTTCATCATTTTGTTCCATTTGCCACTAATTGTCAAAATGAACTTGTTAAGAGGTTTACCTACATCACCAAATTCGGACTTTAATGCATGCAAAGGCTGTAAAGCCAACTCTTATCCTCCCTTTGGTTTGTGGAGACAAGAGTGGGGTTCACAAAAAAAGATGTATAGTAGTAGAGATGTGACATTAATCTATTGGCTAGGCCCCATCTTCATTTTCTTTCGAAGTCGTTTTCTCAATATTTCTTATCCAGCAAATATTCTATTGTACACTCTTATAAATTTTTTTGAAGTTTTCGTATGTATATTTCAGCCAACTCAGCTCTAATGGTCAATAATTCTGCTCCAAAAGAATCTATAATTGAGCTTCCAAGAACCCACATTGTCCGATGTAATGGCCCTTCACTATTGCGACCGCACGGGACCCGCTCCTCAACTCCCACCAGTTTTAATTAAATAAAAATAATAATTCACAACGAAAGACATTTCAGAAGAAAATTTAAAATCTTGCTCAAACCTTTGACCCATTTATTACTATTTTTATGCGAAAATAAACACAATGCAACAACATGTAAAGATATTTCAATAATTAACAAAAGTTATTGTTCATGTATTCTCCAAACAGTAATGCTAAGACTACTACCAATTTTTTACAACTTCTTTACAACAGGTGACCTGTCCAGTGACCTGGTAGCCAACTCATGGCCTACAACATGTGAACTCCCCAAGATGAACTCACTTCTTCCAAAAAAAAAATTTGCTACGGGAAGGGAGCTCCTCTTCTCCGAGCTGTTCCCTCTTCTCCGAGCTTTTCTTCTCCGAGCTGTTTCTCTATCGGACGGGTTCTTCTCTCTCTCTCTCTCTCTCTCTCACTCACTCACTTTCTCTCTCTTATACTCTCACTCTTTCTCTCCTTCTCAAACTCTGACTCTGTGACAAATTTGTAAAGTAGAGAGAAACTGAAATTTGGAGAAACTTAAACAAGGAGAATATGAAAATTTAAACGAGAGGAAACTGAAATTTGTAAACTAGGGTTCCGTTTTGATGTTAATTTTGGAATTAGGTTATGATTTTGAACTTCTGATTCTAAAATTAAAGTATTTATTTCTGAAATTAGGGTTTTATATTTTTTTCTTGCAAAACCCTATTCTTCTGAGTATAACGAGTTACATAGTATTAAAATACTTCGACCTGGTGTTGTCCCAGGTGGTGGATGCATGTCTTACTAAATTGACACACTTCTTCATATTAGACTTGACAATTGTTAAGGTGGTACTCATTAATTTTCGATAATTTTAGAAGCAATTCAATGCTAAATAACAAGATACAGACCTTTGATTTTGGAATGACTTTGGCAAAACCATTAAATTGAATCATGTTAGTTCATTTGGGAAATTATATAGCCATTCCACACAAGTATTTGACCACTAATGTGGTCTTTTCTTCCTCATATTAGACTTGGATGATGTTAACTAACTTATGTTTTATGTTATTTCAAAGCTAAGAAAAAATTCTAAAGTTTAGTTTAGCATGTTGAAATCCTAATGTCCTAACATGTTTAGGCTCTCAAATGGCACAAAATGAAACAACTGAAGTTGAATAGGATCTTGCGAAGATTTCATGTTATTGTGAAGTTACTTCTATGTGCAAATTACTCACTGCAAATACCCCTTTGAATCGTGGTCGAAAATTTCTGAAATGTGCAAAGGAGGTATGATTTTCTTTTTGTTTAGTTCATTCTCTTGATTTTTGCAAATTTGAAAAAAAAAATTGAATGATCTTATTTTGATTTACATAGAATGATGGATGTGATTTTTGGTGTTGGGCGGATGAACTTTGATTTTGTCGTTGCAAGGCCGGCTTTTGCAAAATAAGGACATCGAAGATGCCTATGAGCTTAGGGCAAAAGTTCTATTGTTGTCCTTCATCTACTAGTGTAAGTCAAACTTTTTACTTTGTTCACAAAAATTAAACTATTATTTATGTGTAAGTGTGATTACAATTATAATTTTGATTTTAATGTGTAGAGAAAAAATCCAGGTTGTGAATATATTGAGTGGATGCAAAAATCTAAGGCCTCAAAGACGAAGAAGAAACTAGTAGATGATGGGGCTACTACTTCTTCGGGACAAGACAATGATATCATGAAGGAGATCCTATTGGAAGTTGAAATTGAACACCGTGTAGCACAACGTCAAGTCGAAGTATATGGTTCCTTTTTGAAAAAATTTGGGGGATTTAAGATTTAGTAATTTGGAGGATTTAAGATTTAGTATTTGTATTGTAATGCTTAAAAACCTCTCGTTTCAATTGTCTCTAAACTCTGATGTAATGTTTTGGCATTGTATCATATGTTTGTCTTAATATAATTACCATTTTCTATTTGATTTTAAGTCAATATTGACTGTGTAGTGTCGGAAAGTCTGATGGTGTCGGAAAGTCTAAATGCTCCGAGCTGATGAAGATGTATGAGGTTGAAGTTTAGAGGAAAAACAAGTTGCTACCAGTAGAGTAGTCCATTAGTGTTGTTAAATGTGTTTGAGTGATGAAACTTCATATGCTCTGTGCTTGGTGACACTGATTTCTATTGTATTTGTTGCTTAAATTATGTGGTCACTTGTTGTGTCTATGAAATATTTATTATTGGAAAATATTGTGTAATTGCTTGAGTTTCATGCTATTGATGTGTAGCGAGTATTGCCTTCGTCTTTCTTTGCTGGGTAGTCTTTTTTCTCATGATTGATAGAAGAATTTGAGCAGGAGTTTGAGGCATATATGCCGACCATTCTTTTCAATATGTGTCACGCCCCAGAACCAGAATACTGGAGAGCGGGAGAATGACTCAGCCAGCTACGTATTATGGGTAGATGAATACCGTATAATACGATCAATGCTGTCTAACCAGACGAGGGGGGGCATACTACATGAAAGTCTTACTATGGTCACTTCACATCTATTGTCTCAATCATTCAAACAAGAAGCAAAAATAGAGAACATGTAAGATAAAGCAGTAAGGCATCCCAAACGCTTAGTCAAAATGTTCTTGAGATCTGGCTTTACAAAACATAGCCAGATGGTATAGTAACATATGCACAATTGTTATCAGCTGCAGTCTAACTTAATTACAATTATGTAAAAGTAAGTACAAGACAATCCGACTAACATGTCGG
This sequence comes from Iris pallida, assembly GCA_029216955.1. Classification (NCBI taxonomy): domain Eukaryota; kingdom Viridiplantae; phylum Streptophyta; class Magnoliopsida; order Asparagales; family Iridaceae; genus Iris; species Iris pallida. The sequence continues at coordinate 1,263,569 of JANAVB010025596.1, forward strand.
TGCCAAACGGCTAAGTATGAAGTAAATAACAAAACGAGCGGTGGAGTAAGGAACCCACTCGAGTCCTCCTGCGATCATTCCCCTAGTATTGACCATCTTGGAGGTGGAAGTAAGTTGAGTCCTCAAGAACCGGCTCTAAATCTGGCCATGCAAAACCAGAGAGGTTAGACCTCTAATAGCAAGTACCACAAGGAAGCACGATATGAAGGATTAAACCAGTAAGTAAGAGAATATAATAATAGATCTCTGCTTTCCACTAGGATTCCCATAACATCAGGACACTTCAAACCAACCTCCCAACCAAACAAGGACAGAAGTTGGCCCGTCATGTCCTGACATTCTGATCATCTCAGTTAGGCAACAGAGTAGGTACAGTACACAAATAAATCATCTTGAACGGCCAGTCAACTCCTACGGCTTGCTATTGTGAGTCCCAAGTTATCCTGGAATTATGCAAATAGGGATTCCTCAGTTCTTACTATGTGCGAGCAAGGCTAGTCTATCCAGTCAATTAATTGCACCAATCATGAATTAGACGAGTCCCAACGGGACGCCCGTCATCAATATACAATATACAATAATATAACCAGATACCGCTCCCTGCCCGTGTGGCATATTTGTAGTATCTGTGGGGACCAGCCGGCCTGTCGGGCACTACTAGTCCCAAGAGGGCTGCCATGTAAGAACTCGGGGATCCATTTTCTCCATGCAATCATTATTTTATTTAACTTAATAGTCCCTACGTTGAGTGAAATCCCATGCCGTGGATCATGGTCATTCAAGTGAGTACTTTCGTACGGGGTACGATATGCGCAACTCTACAACGATACCCGTACGGCTAGGTTGTAGGTCTTACATAGCGTAATGCAACAATCAAATCTAACCACGGAGTAATCATGCCTTGACCATAAAGTACACATGCTGCTTCGTAGAAAAATAATTAAATAAACAAATAAATAAATAAATTGAAGCCTGCATGTGCCTGTACGTCAATATTCGGGATCAGCCAGTCGATTACAATAGTTTATTACATGAACGTGCCTCATTCATTCAATCAATAAGACGACTAGCCAGTCTTTTAGTTCCAACTAGGAACGCATGATCAATTTTTAGTCAAGATAACCATCGTCATTAATGGTGACAAGGCATGAAAGTCAAGTAGTATTAAATGGGGTCGAGTCTATAACTCTCAAGGTTAAGTTCCAGTCTTACTGGGTATCCATAAACCAATCAAGACACAAAGCACGTTCTACACAACCATATATATATTAAAATATTAACAAGCTAAGATTATCGAGTTCGTAAAAAGGCGTAAGGATATAATAGGAGAATTGTCATGCCACCATTAAATGAATAAATTATAGAACAAATAAAAACACCCAGGTCAGGAAGTCACGCCAACAAATCTATGCTAAGGCCAACAAGTCACGCCAAGTCTAGTGGGTAGGAGTGAGCGTATAAACAGCGTGAGCGTGAAAAGTGGTTCACGTTGGCACGCACAGCGTGAGCGTGAAGGATAATTCATGCACTCATAACGTGAGCGTGAAAAGTAACTCACGCACGCACAGCGTGAGCATATGAGCGTGAAAAGCGTGATAGGAATTCCACGCACGCACGCAAAGACGTGTGCGTAACTAAAATGTCACGCTGACACGCAAGAACGTGTGCGTGACTAAAAATTCACGCACGCACGTAAGAACGTGTGCGTGACTAAAAATTCACGCACTCATGTAAGAACGTGTGCGTGACAAAAAATTCATGCTGGCACGTAAGAACGTGTGCGTGACTAAAAATTTACGCTGGCACGTAAGAACGTGTGCGTGACTGAAAATTCACGCAGACACATAAAGACGTGTGCGTGACTGAAAATTCACGCAGACACGTAAAGACGTGTGCGTGACTGAACCTTCGTTCCAAGCCAGAAATTAAGTTCCCATGGTTCAGAACCCATGGACAACCGAGAATACACGCCAGGTTGGGAGATCAAAACCCATGAACAACCGAGAATACAACAACTTAGATCTAGAAGAAACAAGCCAAAGAAATCAAAAATGCTAAGTACTAAACTCTCTCAGGATCATGAGAGGAAAACAAATGAACCATAAAAATGGTTCTCCAAGTAGAAGCAAGAAGCAAGAAGCAAGATGTACTTGCCTGCTGTTGGTTGGTGGAAGAGAGTGGTGAGAAAGAAGAAGAAGTAATGGTGAAGGAGAGTTATGAGGAGAGAGAAGGGGATGGGGCCTTAAATAGGAAGGGTTGTGGTAGGTGGGGTTCGGTTCATTGAACCACCATGAACCCGAGAAAACCAACCTAGGCCGAACCACATAAGACTAAAGCAGAGAATAAAATGCAGAAATAAAATGCAGGAATAAAATTACAGAAAATAAAATGCAGATAATTAATTAACATAAAATTAAAGGAATTTAAATACAGGATAATACATGATAAATATTAAATAAATATATATAAGTTGTACATGTATAAAAATACGTATTCTGGGAACGGGGAGTGACATCTCTACCCACCTTAGAAAAATTCCGTCCTCGGAATTTCAAATCCAAGCAGGTAGTCTAGTGAGCAAGCAATCATTTTTACCATATCAAAAGCAAGTACTATATATGTAAATTCATCATTCTATGATATCAAGTAGCTCTACCCATAAGGTGATAAGCATGAAGAATCACGACAATCAAGGTACACAGAAAGAGATATACCTTGTGAGTCAAATAGGTGTGGATACCGTGATCAGATATCATCCTCACGTTCCCACGTTGACTCTTCCAAGGAGTGATGACCCCAAGCAACACGGACAAGACTAATTGTTCGGTTCTTAAGTATCTTCTCTCTTCGGTCCAAAATGGACACAGGTTGTTCCTCGTAAGAAAGGTTGGTACTGACAACCAGCTCAGAATGATCGAGGATATGGCTTGGGTCCGATACATACCTACGTAATTGAGATACATGAAATATGTCATGCACCTCTCGTAACGAAGGTGGAAGGGATAAACGATAAGCAACATCGCCTATCCGATCAAGGATAACAAATGGGCCCACGTACCGCGGACTCAATTTCCCACGAACGCCAAATCTAATGACCCCACGAGTGGGTGAGATCCGCAAGAATACGTGGTCCCCAACAGAGAACTCTAACGGCCTACAATGCTGGTCCGCCCAATGACGATGCCGGTCCTGCGCAACTCGAAGTCGCTCTCTAATTCTCTTAACCACTTCAACCGTCTGAATAATCATTTTTGGACCTAACATCTTCCTCTCCCCGATATCATCCCATGCAAGTGGCGACCTGCACTTCTTACCATATAGTGCTTCGAATGGTGCCATCTGGATACTGGCTTGATAACTATTGTTGTATGAGAACTCGACTAAGTGCAGGTGACTCTCCCAAGACCCTCCAAAATCTAGAGTGCAAGCTCGTAACATGTCTTCTAAAGTCTGAATCGTTCTTTCTGATTGCCCATCCGTCTGCGGATGGTAAGCCGTGCTAAATCTTAACTTGGTACCCAGACTATGATGTAAGCTTTTCCAGAAATGTGATATAAAGCGGGCATCTCGATCCGACACAATACTGACAGGGACTCCATGCTGCCTGACTATCTGTTGCATATACAACTCTGCCAACTTTTCTGTAGATTGCCCTACTCTGAAAGGAAGAAAATGTGCTACCTTCGTAAGTCGGTCCACTATTACCCAAATAGCGTCCTTACCACTTGGTGATCTCGGTAAACCGGTCATAAAGTCCATTGTAATATGCTTCCATTTCCATTCCGAAATAGGAAGCGGTTGTAATAACCCAGCTGACCTCTGTTGTTCTGCCTTCACTTGCTGACATACCAAGCAACGGGAAACAAATCTAGCTATCTCTCTCTTCATCCCGTTCCACTAGAAATACTGCTTGATATCTTGGTACATCTTGGTCCCTCAAGGATGAATAGAATACTGAGAACTGTGAGCTTCTGCCATAACCTCCTGTCTGATATCTCCACTAGGCACACATAGACGTGATCCAAACCTAAGTGTACCATCTTCATGAATTCTCATCTCCTTCTTGAGTCCTGACTCACATTCTGTCCTAAGCTTCTGAATCCTTGGGTCTTGTGCCTGAGCTGCCTTGATTCTGTCTACCAAGTCGGATTGAACTTGCAGACTTGTTAGAACTCCTACATCACTAGGAAGTATAACTTCGATGCCCATCTCCTGAAGGTCTTCTAAGATATGCCTCTGTGTTGTCAACATAAATGCGCCGCCTCTCCTGCTAAGAGCGTCTGCTACTACATTACCCTTGCCTGGGTGATACTGAAGCTCCACGTCATAATCCTTGATCAACTCCAGCCATCTTCTCTGCCTCATGTTTAGTTCCTTCTGAGTAAAGATGTGCTTCAGACTTTTATGGTCTGTATACATGTCCACTCGGTTACCATATAAGTAATGCCTCCATAGCTTCAGAGCAAACACTACTACCGCTAACTCCAAATCATGAGTTGGGCAATTCTTCTCGTGGTCCCGAAGCTGCCTAGATGCATATGCTATCACCTTCCCATGCTGTATGAGGACACATCCAAGTCCTTTACCTGACGCATCACAATATACTGTAAAACCTTCGAGTCCAACTGGCAATGTAAGAATAGGTGCTGATATCAACTTTTGCTTCAAAGTCTCAAATGATGCCTGACATTCTGCCGACCAAACGAATGGTACATCCTTTCGGGTCAAGAGGGTCATGGGTGCTGAAAGCCTCGCAAAGTCTGACACAAACCTTCTATAATATCCTGCCAATCCCAAGAAACTTCGCACATCTGCTACGGTCTTGGGTACTGGCCAACTTCCTACTGCTTCTATCTTCTTGGGATCTACTGCTACTCCAGCTCCTGATATGATGTGACCTAAAAATGAAATGTGATCCGACCAAAACTCACACTTGCTGAGCTTGGCATACAACTGGTTCTCTCTCAGAACCTGTAACACTCTCCTGAGGTGGTCTTCATGCTCCTCTTCACTAGCAGAGTATACGAGAATGTCGTCAAGAAATACAACGACAAACTGGTCTAAGTATGGCATAAAGATGCGATTCATCAAATCCATGAATATTGCTGGAGCATTGGTCAAACCAAACGATATTACTAAGAATTCATAATGCCCATACTTCGACCTGAATGCTGTCTTGGGAATATCTTCCTTCCGAACCCTCACCTGATGGTACCCTGAATGAAGATCCATCTTGGAGAAAACTCTAGCTTTGCTCAACTGATCAAATAAGTCGTCGATCCTGGATAATGGGTACTTGTTCTTCACTGTTGCCGCGTTAAGCTTCCTGTAGTCAATGCACAATCTGGATGACCCATCCTTCTTCCCCACAAGTACCACTGGTGCTGCCCAGGGTGACACGCTAGCTTGGATGAACTTCTTCTCCTTCAGTTCCTCTATATGCTGGTATACCTTGGCCTGCTCTGAATCTGCCATTCTGTAAACTTGATCTGATATCGGTTTAGTTCCTGGTGCCAATTATATACTGAACTCAATATCCCTAACCGGTGGTAGACCTGGAAATTCTTCAGGAAATACGTCTAGAAACTCTTCAACTACCTTCGGAATCTGAACTTCTTCCATTGCCGTTACTACTCCCTGCTCTTGTTGAGTTGCCCCTGTTCTGACTAAGGTGAACCGCTTCATGCCTGGAATATCAAAATATACACTCCCTCTACGACAATCTATTGTCGCATGACTGTCTTTCAGCCAGTCCATGCCTAAGATAACGTCGAAATTTCCAACAGAAAATTCTATCAACCGGGCGGGTAAGGAATGCCCGCAAACTACAACGCTACATGCTAAAATAACTCTACTAACTCCTACGAGCCCATTACCAGTGAGTATATTCAACCTTCCTGGCAATGCCTCGAACTCCATTCCTAGTCGTGCCGTAAATTGTGCAGATATAAATGAGTGTGATGCTCCCGAATCAAACAATGCTACTGCGGGATATGAGGCGACGAGAATGTTACCTGCTACAACATCTTCCGATGCCAATGCCTCCTCCAAGGACAAAGTGAATGCTTGCCCTCGACCTCTTTGCTGGTTTCCATGCTGCGGCCTATCCTGATGTTGTTGCTGGCCCCTTCCTTGATGATGCTGGGGTGGTCTATGTTGGTGTTGCTGCATCGACGGCCCCTGCTGCCGAAATATCTGAGCCTGCGGCATTAACGGACGCTGTGCCAACGGCCTTACTGCCATCGCTGGTCCTCGATACTGGCCTGCCCCTGGTGCTGGCAGAGCAGGAAACTGCTATCCTGGTCCTCCTGACCTCGAATTCATGGGACATGTGGTAACCCGATGGTCTGGATTTCCACATATCAGACACAGTCCATTCAATGTCCGACACACATCTCTAGTGTGCCCCATCTTTCTATAATAAGTGCAGCCCGCCGGGGGTTGCTGGTTCTTCCTCCGTTGCTGTTGTTGCTGCCTGGGTGGTGGTGCTGGTCCTCGTATCGCCACATCGTGGATACGAATGCCAGTGGATGGTACTGTTGTTCGGGGCGCTGCTCCCCCTCCTCCTTCAATCTGACTGTGGGATCTCTTCTGACCCCCAGTCCTCGCCGCAAGCCTCTGAATGGTGATCTCATGCCTTCGAGTTGCCGTCAATACTTCGTAAAAAGTTTGGTAATTGTGCCCCTCTATCAATTACAAGAGTTCAAGATGAAACCCTTGCTGAAATCTCATGGCCCACTGGCTCTCTGTTGCTACCATCTCTGGGGCGAATCTACTCAATCTGCAGAACTCTGCTGCATAAGCATCTACAGTCTTGCCGGCCTGCCTGAGGTTGATAAACTTCTGTTGTAGCTCAAACCGTGCCACAACTCCATAGTACTTGGTCTTAAATCTTGCAGTGAAATCGTCCAAAGCCACAGGACGTCTGATACCCACTTCCTCTGATTCCCACCAATCACGTGCGAGATCCTGAAGTAACAACTTCACTAGATCCACACGTTCTTCTGCCGGTACCTTAGCTGCTGTCAGAATAGCCTCAATATCCTTAAGCCATGCATCTGCTGAGATGGCATCCTCCGTGCCCTCGAAACAGCGAGGGTTGTACTTGCAAAACCTGGCTGATGCTCCTGAATCAGTCCTCATTCCTCTTTCCAAAGCCGTCTGCAATCCTTGGTTGAGCAACACATTCTGCTCTTGTAGCTGAGTGTGCATGCGTTGCTGGGCCAACATCTGATGTTGCTGAGTAGCCATCATTCCTCTCATGATCTCCGGAAGGGCTGGTGTGTCCACTTGGGTAGGTGGAACTGTTGGTGGTGGTGGAACATCCGGATACTGCGATCCAGCTGCTGCTTCTACTATCACTTCTTCTTGGATAGCCTCCTGAGGTGAGACTGGCCCTTGTTGCTGACCAACCTGGTCATGTTGCCCATGTTGCCCTTGTTGTTGTTGTCTAGCTCTGACCGATGCGAACGAAGTGTCCCTAAGAAAAAGGACAAGAGAACAATCAAACAACCGGATATGAAGGATCAATGAAGTCAAAGGATACCGGAATGTCAAGCAAGGGTTGAGAATAACGAATCATGAGATCAAGGGGGGACACGTGTGATTGAGACATCCTATAAATCAAAATACCCCACAAGTCTGAAATCAGACCTGCATGGGCCACCACTAAAACCTTGTCACACCCCAGAACCAGAATACTGGAGAGCGGGGGAATGACTCAGCCAGCTACGTATTACGGGTAGATGAATACCGTATAATACGATCAATACTGTCTAACCAGACGAGGGGGTGCATACTACATGAAAGTCTTACTATGGTCACTTCACATCTATTGTCTCGATCATTTAAACAAGAAGTAAAAATAGAGAACATATAAGATAAAGCAGTAAGGCGTCCCAAACGCTTAGTCAAAATGTTTTTGAGATCTGGCTTTACAAAACATAGCCAGATGGTATAGTAACATATGCACAATTGTTATCAGCTGCAGTCTGACTTAATTACAATTATGTAAAAGTAAGTACAAGACAATCCGACTAATATGTCGGTGCCAAACGGCTAAGTATGAAGTAAATAACAAAACGAGCGGTGGAGTAAGGAACCCACTCGAGTCATCCTGCGATCATTCCCCTAGTATTGACCATCTTGGAGGTGGAAGTAAGTTGAGTCCTCGAGAACCGGCTCTAAATCTGGCCATGCAAAACCAGAGAGGCTAGACCTCTAATAGCAAGTACCACAAGGAAGCACGATATGAAGGATTAAACCAGTAAGTAAGAGAATATAATAATAGATCTCTGCTTTCCACTAGGATTCCCATAACATCACGACACTTCGAACCAACCTCCCAACCAAACAAGGACAGAAGTTGGTCCATCATGTCCTGACATTCTGATCATCTCAGTTAGGCAACAGAGTAGGTACAGTACACAAACAAATCATCTTGAACGGCCAGTCAACTCCTACGGCTTGCTATTGTGAGTCCCAAGTTATCCTGGAATTATGCAAATAGGGATTCCTCAGTTCTTACTATGTGCGAGCAAGGCTAGTCTATCCAGTCAATCAATTGCGCCAATCATGAATTAGACGAGTCCCAGCGGGACGCCCGTCATCAATATACAATATACAATAATATAACCAGATACCGCTCCCTGCCCGTGTGGCAGATTTGCAGTATCTGTGGGGACCAGCCGGCCTGTCGGGCACTACTAGTCCCAAGAGGGCTGCCATGTAAGAACTCGGAGATCCATTCTCTCCATGCAGTCATTATTTTATTTAACTTAATAGTCCCTACGTTGAGTGAAATCCCATGCCGTGGATAATGGTCATTCAAGTGAGTACTTTCGTACGGGGTACGATATGCGCAACTCTACAACGATACCCATGCGGCTAGGTTGTAGGTCTTACATAGCGTATTGCAACAATCAAATCTAACCACGGAGTAATCATGCCTTGACCATAAAATACACATGCTGCTTCGTAGAAAAATAATTAAATAAACAAATAAATAAACAAATTGAAGCCTGCATGTGCCTGTACGTCAATATTCGGGATCAGCCAGTCGATTACAATAGTTCATTACATGAACGTGTCTCATTCATTCAATCAATAAGACGACTAGCCAGTCTCTTAGTTCCAACTAGGAATGCATGATCAATTTTTAGTCAAGATAACCATCGTCATTAATGGTGACAAGGCATGAAAGTCAAGTAGTATTAAATGGGGTCGAGTCTATAACTCTCAAGGTTAAGTTCCAGTCTTATTGGGTATCCATAAACCAATCAAGACACAAGGCACGTTCTACACAACCATATATATATTAAAATATTAACATGCTAAGATTATCGAGTTCGTAAAAAGGCGTAAGGATATAATAGAAGAATTGTCATGCCACCATTAAATGAATAAATTATAGAACAAATAAAAACACCCAGGTCAGGAAGTCACGCCAACAAATCTATGCTAAGGCCAACAAGTCATGCCAAGTATAGTGGGTAGGAGTGAGCGTATAAACAGCGTGAGCGTGAAAAGTGGTTCACGTTGGCACGCACAGCGTGAGCGTGAAGGGTAATTCACGCACTCATAACGTGAGCGTGAAAAGTAACTCACGCACGCACAACGTGAGCGTATGAGCGTGAAAAGCGTGATAGGAATTCCACACACGCACGCAAAGACGTGTGTGTAACTAAAATGTCACGCTGACATGCAAGAACGTGTGCGTGACTAAAAATTCACACACGCACGTAAGAACGTGTGCGTGACTAAAAATTCACGCACTCACGTAAGAACGTGTGCGTGACTAAAAATTCACGTTGGCACGTAAGAACGTGTGCGTGACTAAAAATTCACGCTGGCACATAAGAACGTGTGCGTCACTGAAAATTCACGCAGACACGTAAAGACGTGTGTGTGACTGAAAATTCACGCAGACACGTAAAGACGTGTGCGTGACTGAACCTTCGTTCCAAGCCAGAAATGAAGTTCCCATGGTTCAGAACCCATGGACAACCGAGAATACACGCCAGGTTAGGAGATCAAAACCCATGAACAACCGAGAATACAACTTAGATCTAGAAGAAACAAGCCAAAGAAATCAAAAATGCTAAGTACTAAACTCTCTCAGGATCATGAGAGGAAAACAAATGAACCATAAAAATGGTTCTCCAAGTGGAAGCAAGAAGCAAGATGTACTTGCCTGCTGTTGGTTGGTGGAAGAGAGTGGTGAGGAAGAAGAAGAAGTAATGGTGAAGGAGAGTTATGAGGAGAGAGAAGGGGATGGAGCCTTAAATAGGAAGGGTTGTGGTAGGTGGGGTTCGGTTCTTTGAACCACCATGAACCAGAGAAAACCAACCTAGGCCGAACCACATAAGACTAAAGCAGAGAATAAAATACAGAAATAAAATGCAGGAATAAAATTGCAGGAAATAAAATGCAGATAATTAATTAACAAGAAATTAAAGGAATTTAAATACAGCATAATACATGATAAATATTAGATAAATATATATGAGTTGTACATGTATAAAAATACGCATTCTGGGAACGGAAAGTGACAATATGGATTTCTTATTTTCAAGCTTTTATTGGATTGGGAAGACAAAATCTGGGATTCGCATTACTCGGCTTTGTAATCAAGTTGGACATATGTGCTCAACTATTACATTGTGTAGGATACTTTGATCAATATACTTCCTTTTGTTTCCTCTGCTCTGCGACCCTCTTCAATGTTTCCTGAATCCCAGGCATCATCCCCTTCAACCCACAGAAGTATATATGTGCTCCCTCATCCGTAAGAAGCAGAAAAAACTATCAGGATTCCCAATTACAAGGTTAAGTAACTATCAGGATTGCACATTTCCTGGTATAAAGCAAAAAAAACTATCAGGATTGCACATTTCCAGTCACACAAGTACAAACAAGATGTAAGCAACATTAAACAGCAGAAAAAGTAATGAGGAAACTACATTAGCCTGGGAACAAATCCGCATGTAACCATCCATGTTCAGGACCCATGCAACCATCCATGTTCAGTACAAACAAGATGTAAGCAACATTGTACCGTAAGAAACTACATATTCACATTTATAACTACCATCAGCATGTAACCATCCATGTTCATGACCCATACAACCATCCATGTTCAGGATTCCCAATTACAAGGTTAAGTAATGAGGAAGTACAAACAAGATGTAAGCAACATTAAACAGCAGAAAAAGTAGAAACAATTTCCAGCATACTCGAGTATTCATTAAACAGCAGAAAAAGTTGAATCATCCATGTTCAGGATTCCCAATTCTTGTGTTCATTTCAGCCTGGGAAGAAGTGAGGATCATAAAATCCAAGTTTTCATTACATCCTCAATTCTAAAAACGTCATATATCCAAACATCATTACATCCATAGTTCTAAAAACTTTCCACAATTCAAAGTTAATATAATACAGGACATCATTCATGCCATAACTTAATTACATGTTCTAAAACCTTCATTATATAGCCCCCCAAAAGTCGAGTTGAAGGTCGAGGCATCCATACGTATGTGGCACATTCATGGCAAGGGTTGAAGCTCCGCAAAAATCGAACTGACCAGTCTACAATATTCACAAAATAAGCACCATACGTGAGAAGTATTATCTTGAAAAGAAAAATAAAAATGCAAGAAAATTGTTGGGAACAATAAACAGAACCTATGCATGTACCACAAGGAAAGTTGTAATACCATAGTCCTTGCAACCATTTCAACTTGTTCCCTGCATAAATTTCTCAAGGTTTTCTCACATAAAAAAATTTGAACCTTTCAAATGCCATTTTAAAACCTGATGAGTAATATCATAAAATACAAAACATACTTACACTTGCTTGTGGCAGCCGCGGCCAAAGATGTGAATTATTAGGCATTTGAGCTCAGTATGGAGTGGCTCAGGCATAGTACCAGTATGGCTCAGTATGAGAAGGCTCTCATTTGCAATTTAGCATACCCAAATATACAGAAAAGGCTCTCCATTACTAAATTCCAGCTGAAATAATTTCCAGCATACTCGAGTATCAGAGGATACAGTTTAGTATCAGATAAATCAGATAATAAACCGGTATACAACTGAGCCTTCCACATCATCATTGCTAAGTCAGCTATTCCTACTCCAAGTCATCATTGCCAGCCAGCTAGTTCAATTACAAAATAATTACTCGACAAGCTCCTCAAAAGTTGAAGCTCCCCAATAAAATACTTCCTTCGCAAGTATAGAAGGAAATTATTATTCACTCCAAAAGTTGAAGCTCCCCAAAAGTTGGAACAACATTGGTTCTTGTTCATTCATGCCAAAAGTTGAAGCTCCCCAAAAGTTGGGTAGGAGGTCGAGGCATCCCATACACATGTGGCACATTCGTGGCAAAAGGTGAACCTCCCCAAAAATCAAACTGATCAGTCTGAAATATTCACAAAATAAGCACCATAACATGGAAATTATTAGCTTGATATTAAAAATGAAGAAAGGTTTAAATGTAAAACGATACTTACACTTGCTTGTGGCTTGGGTATCATATATCACATTTTTCAAAGTAACACATATAGCATCGTAATCATTATAACTTTTGAGCTTTTCATTCACCTTCTTCATTATGTGCCACAAACACCACCTGTGCCTACTAGTAGGAAACACGATCTCAATTGCATTTTGCATAGCTTTGTCTTGATCCGTGATTATTCCTTTAGGAGCTACACCGTTCATGCAATCGAGCCATGTCGTGAACAACCAAACATAAGTATTTGTGTCTTCGTTTGATAGCAATGCACATCCCAACAAGATAGATTGCCCATGATGGTTGACACCAACAAATGGTGAGAATGGCATATCATATTTGTTTGTTAGATATGTTGAGTCAAATGTGACGACGTCACCAAACTCTTTGTATGCTTCTCTGCACCTACCATCTGCCCAAAACACATTTCTTAATCGATTTTTGTGATCCAAATCCATACAAAATACAAAGCCTGTATTCGATGCTTGCATCTTCAAAAAATACTTTTGAATTGCAAGAGCATCACCTTCCCCCAATCGTAGACGCCTCTCTTTTTCAATGAAATTTCTAGCATCTTTATCTATACATCCCATATTCTCATATCCACCAGATTCAACAACAATTGTATTGATACTTTTGTTTGGTCTAACTCCCGCTATATCATGTAACACGAGTTTTCTTTTCATTGACGGAGTGAGTTTTCGGTTGCACCGATAAAACTGAGTCTTGCTAGGGCATAAATCATGATTGTGGTCAAGAACTAATTTTGTTATCTCCCATTCGCCGTCAATGTTTAAACGTGGTGAAAGCCTAACCTTGCACCCGATTCCACCTTGAGGTCTGGGCCTTAACACATTTAACCCCTTACTTTGCCACAACTTGTTACCTCGACTGCACTCAAGTGCAACATATCTCAATTTTCTGTCGTCACCCTTTTTTGAATGCCGTCTCCTCACTGAAAATCCCTTGTGACAACCATATAATCTAAAGACCTCGTACATTTTTTCTACATCCTTAAACTTCATCCCCACCTCAGGTGTGACTACATCAGTGAATTCAATTTCTTTCAATTCTCCATTACTTATAGTTGGAGGCTCTACTTCCATGCTTATATATTCTTCCTGTAAGAACTCTTCAGACAAGTGCTCTGGTTCCATGCCTACACAAGGTAATCAAGAAAATTTATCATATCCTTGTAAATATAAATTAAAAAAAATCATCATATCCTGGTAATTTTATAGCATGAAAGGGAGGGTAAGAACCCTACGTGTGATGAAACAGTAGTGCCCTAATTTCAGGAAACCTAATTTCAGAAACAAAAAAAATCTTATTTCGGAAATAAAATCCCTAATTTCAGAATGAAAAGTCCAAAATCATAACCCTAATTTCAGTTTCTAGTAGTTTACTATACATCGTGCCCTAATTTCACTGGTAAACGAAGGAAAATAGGGAGAGACAGAGAATATGAAGAAGAAGAAGTACCCGTTTCTTCTTCTGACCGTATTGTTAGGTTGAAGAAAGGTTGACGGAGGTCGTCGTCGTCGTCGTTGAGGACTGAGGTCGCCATCGTGCCCTAATTTCACTGACTGTAGTGTTAGGTTGAAGAGAGAGAAAGAGATTTACATTAGGTTCCAATTGTTGTTTGCTGTGGTTTGGACCGTTTGGTTTTGCTCTTTGCAATAATGCTAAGCTTGGTTTGGTCACAGAATAATGCTGTCTATGTGCCAGGTCACTGGCAGGTCAGCGGTTGTAAAAGAAGTTGTAAAAAATTGGTAGTAGTCTTAGCACTACTGATTCTCCAAAAGGAAGAGAGATGTGACTAATTCAAAAGGTACACATGTGAAACAATCAAAATTTAGATATAAAAAAAATTAAAAAAAGAAAGTTGGTTTTTATTCAATTAGCTGTTTAATTTTCATGCTTGTCATATAATATATATTTGATGGTTTTAAGAATCAAACTTTTAATCTTTACCAAAATATTCACAAATAGTAAATTAATTTATGGCACTGCTTAATCATACATAAATGAGTCCTTTTGTCTCATACTTTGCTTATGTGAACTTTAATATCTATACTGAAATTTCTTTTTCAGTATATATTTCAAACATGTCAGCAATGAGCTCAGATAAATATATAAAGGGAAAATTTATGAAATGTCCAAAAATTGTAAAAGTTTTATGAAAAATTCACCGCAAAATAACATTTCATCGCGTGCCCAGAATTAGCAAAAAATATATAAAGGGAATTCTGAATGACCTTTTTGCCCTTCTAATTTATTGAAAACACCTCTGAACCCTACCTTAAAAAAATACATTTCGATACTTTCTCTTCTTCCATACGCCCATCAGTTTCGAATATAGGTTTTCTCCTCCAAAATCTTCAAACCTTACTTCAAAAACTCGTTGGAAAATTTCGGAAAAGACGGACAAACGATAAAACTGTTAAAACGGAGGTCCAAACATCATTTTTTTGCGATTCTAAAATTTCGGAAGGCCGGAAGGCCGACTAACAAAAATATGGTTAATATTCGGCTCCTTGAAAATACGCTCCTTTTGCGACAAACCGGGCCTCGTTTCGACCTCCCAGTCAAAAGTTATGGCCCTTCAAAGTTTTAACTGGTCATAAAATGCAGGAGAATGATCATTCTCCGTGGTAATATCACGGAGAATTGCCATTCTCCGTGCTAAAACCACAAAAAATGACCATTCTCAGTGCTAAAACCACGGAGAATGGTCATTCTCCTTTTTAAATTGACAAAGAATAGCCATTCTCTGTGTTAGAATGGCCATTCTTTCAAAACGATGCTAACTCTTATGGAAAAGAAGAAGAAGATATTCTCTCCACAATTGACATAATCGTCGAAAAACTTCAAGTCTCTCCACGATGATTATGATGACGATGATGATGAGCGATGATCGGAGTTCGACTAAAGAAAAGCACAGTGAACTACGAACGATCTTTGAGATCTCTGCTGAAGATGAGAGCAATGGAATTCATATTTCTCGTGAAGAAAAAGAAGACAAAAATTGCAATCCAAATCTGAGTTTGTGCGAAGGGTAGTAATGGTATTATAAAGATGGCAATTTTGAAAATATAGAGCATCTAAAGGAAATCTTAGAATATTTAACGTAGAAATATAAGATTCTGGGCATTTCATAAACCCATCCTGCGGGTGGATTTTTCATACAAATCAACCCCGAAATTGGGTTTCTTAGCAATTTCCAGATATATAAATCATCACCTTCTAGGTCTCATATACACACGTATGACCATTAGACGAATGATCTCATTGGTGGTGTTTGATATCCGAGAGGCCGGCGATCCTTTTGACTCTTCATATTATCTTCACAATTAAATAATATAATGCCACGCACTTGTTTGAGTAGTTAAATACTAAAATCGGTAATGTTTAGTTTTTGCATACTCGCACGAGCTACCGTCCACTGCCGCATTTTATGCCACCCTGTTGATCAAAACTGGATCGCAGTCAACCTAATCTTGATAATTAACAAGACGATATCTGTTATAATCTAGCTTGACACATCAAGCTCCATCAAGCTCCAAAACAGAACAACATTATCGCATATCAGTTCAAGACAGACATCATCGACGACTGCTTCGACAGTGCTGCTGCTACTTGTACTCTGAGTCTTTATTTTTACTTTTTATTGAGTCTAAGCTATTGTAAGTTGAGTCACACTGAGTATCTCAACCCTAAACTTATTACCCAAAGCTCCACCAAACAAATTCTAAAACTTGCCAAGCCCACAAAGTCCATTTGAACTTTCTATTCCCTAGGAGACGGAGTTCGGGCCGAACTCTGCCCCACACAGAGTTCAGACCGAACTCTGTCCCCTTAATTTTAGGACCTGATTTTTAGGGCTTGCTGGTTGCTAGTTGTCCAACGGCTAAATATTTAAAATTTTGGGACAGAGTTCTGGCCGAACTCTGCCTCTCTGGACTAGTATATATAGGCCTTGGTTTCTCTCATTTTAATTCATCCAATCTTCTCATCTTCTCTTCTCCTATAGCCTATACATTCTAGAGCTTATTCTTCTCATCTAACTAGCCACAAAACTTTTCAAGGTGCTCACTGCGAGTCAACTAGAAGTTTGTGTGCAAGAGTTTCAAAAGAAGTCACTTGGACAATTTCAAGTTTCGCCATCCGTGAATCCGTAAGAAGTTGGTGTGCTTTTCTGAGAAAAGGCACGTGGTTGTACGCTATTTCACAAATAGTGGATTTCAATTCTGAGCTAGAGTTCTCAGGCCTGGACTAGTCCTCCACAAGAAAAACCAGGTTAAAAACTGTTGCGTCTGCGTATGCTTCTCTGATTTCTATTTATATTCCGCACGTATACTCTGATTATTATTTCTGTTGGTTGGACTTGAATAGAGTTAATTTTTAATTGGGTATTATCGACACATACTCTATACATCCCCCCTCAAGATCTAGTTGCCTACACGTACTTCAAACCCCCCCCCTCCCCACCCCCCTTCAACCGCCAAACTCCCACCGCCGCCTCCAACCCTTTCCTCTCCCACTCTTGTGCTCCGCCGGACTCCGCCACCTTCCTAACCTCTTCCCATCTTGCTCCGCCGGCTCGCACGAGTACTAGCGGGTATTGTGTAATCCAAGAAGTTCGGTTGTTTTGCTATCCTCGGCACTCGGTTCCAACCATGGGCGGATCAAGATAGGAGCTGGGGTGGGCTGGAGCCCACCCCGAAAAAATAATTTTTTTTTTATTTTATATGGGTTTTTGATTTTTCAATTTTTTGTGAAAGTTAGTCTACATCTAATATTCGTTTCTGGATCCGTCCCTGGTTACAACATAATAGGCCTGTCAATGGTAGCTTATTGGTCGGATATTGGCATTACCATATCCGAACCATTAACTATCGGATATATCCGATAACTATCCGATATCCTATCGGATAGAAGTTTTGGCTACCGTATCCGTTACCGATAATTTTAACGGATATCGAATAATATCCGAACCAATAAGATTACTAAAAAAAATTAAAAAAGAGAAGAAAAAAAATCAGAACCAACAGATTTTGTCAAGAAATGACAGATTTTCATATTGAAACGACAGATTTTGTAAGAAACAACAGATTTCTACATTGAAACGACATATTTTGTCAAGAAACAACATAAACAATAGATTTTCGGCTGAATTCTGAATTCTTGATGGCCCAATATATTTTAAATTTATTAAATAATTTAAATATTATTGGTTCGGATATTATTGGTCCGGATATGACACTTACCGTATCCGTAATCGATATCCGATAAATATTCGATATGATATCCGAATCCGTATCCGTATCCGAAATTTCGGATATTTTTTGTTCGAATACGGATCGGATACGAATTTTTGGTCTACCATTGACAGGCCTACAACACAATACCCAATGTTGGAACTTGGAAGTACCCATCAACAAAACCTAAACAAAATTGAAATAGTAGAATGATCATGACAATTTTATTTGGAGATGTATCTAGTGCATGATTCACTCTACACTATATATTAATATTAGCATTATGACTTGACCTGTAATAAAGTCATTTCCTGATACCTCCTCCTTAAACGATTCCTTCTTCAATAACTCGAGCTACGAGAAGGAAGAGAAGGGAGTTCCCGTTGGAGAATGAGGACATTGAGAGATCTCCATTATAAAATCCGAAAGAGGGAAGAAAAGAAAAAAATGCTCTATGCATTCTGTTGAAAAGTAAGTGGAGGGCACTCATGAATATTTACATATTTTAAAAGAATTCTGGTGATCATAACAGATATTACTGGTCAAACCACTAACGAGAAGATAAGAGGGTGGAGAATGTGGTCAGAAATACACAACAGATCCAACCAAGATACATTTGCACCCTTTCTATGGTGCACGAAAGAATCATTGACGCAGGGTCGGCCATGGATAAGTCTGACAAAACTTTGAACTTAGACAAATTTTTCTACTAGGACAATCTTTCAGGTTCAGTGTGATCTATAAGAGATCAGGATCTGGATGACCCCTTCGGACCGGTCCATAATAAATAGGGGTGCAACTCGGGCGGGTTGGGTCGGGCTTGAGTTCAACCCGAGCCCAACCCGATGAATGATAAGCTTAGTCCGAGCCCAAGTCCAACCCGACCTCGGGTTCAACATATGAAGCTCAAGACCGGCCCGGAGGATGCTCGGGTTGGGTCGGGTTCATCGGGTTTACCAGACTCTAATATGGTATTTAAAATAGTTTTAAACAAAATTAATATTAAACACATAGTCAAATAGCAATTAAGCATCAATCATTACAAAATACAAACTAACATGAGATTTAGAAGGAGTCGAAGAGTTTGGGTTGAGAAGTTTAGGATATAAATTTTTTATTTAAAAAGTATGAAATATTTTATACATAAATATATATAAAAAATTATATATATGTCGGGTTTCGGGTTCTTTGGGTAACCCGACACATGAACCCGAGCCCAATCCGATTTTTGATCGGGTTCAAATATTTTAATCCGAACCCAACCCCAAGCCCAAGTATCTTCAACCCTAACCCAACCCATTGGCGGGTTTACCCGATCGGGCTCGGGTTGAGCCCGCCCGAATTGCACCCCTAATAATAAAGATAAATGATAACTAAAATTTGCTTTGGATAGAACAATTCAACCCTCCAGGCCGGGTCTGCATTGACGACACTTCTATTTATTGCATCATAAGAACTTGTACTAGTTTTGGTTTCAGAGTTTTGACCTTAACTTACAGTGTTCAAAAATGTTATTTGGCTCACAAAAGAGTCTCCCATTATGTGGCATATGACATTGATGATGACATGACAGCTGACATGAAAAACTAAACAGTAAACATTAAAATTAAAATTAATATTAATACTAATGTCAATATTAATATCAAATTAACATGAATATTAATATTAAAATTAACATTAATATTAATATTAACAATAAAATTAATCTTAGCATTAAATTAAAATTAGCATTGATATTAAATTAAAATTAATATCAAATTAATATTAATATTAATATTAAAATTAAAATTAAAATTAAAAAATTTTAACATTAAAATTAATATTAATATTAAATTAAAATTAGCATTAGCATTAGCATTAATATTAACAATAAAAAAATTAAATAATTAATTTTTTGGATTAAAATATGATAAGTCAGTTGTCATGTCAGTTACCATGTCAGATGTCATATAATGGGCGATTGAATTATCCAAAAAAAAAAATTTGGGAGCCAAATAGTATAATTGTACAGTGTTTTGACACAGAGGAAACAAATCACTGTCGAAACTTTCTCTTGCAATTTGCAGGGGAAGGGACAACATGTCTTTGCCTGATCCTCTTGCCCAGAGCCAGATGGGTTATCCGGAGCCGTCAAAATGACGGGTCAAGACAATGCAACGATGTGAGAGGAGCTATTTTCCAATACTGTCGAGGCTCGATACTACGCTGTTGGCCTACATCTTTATTGTAGAGCTCTAGGACATCAATGGCTAACTAGCGTGATATTTGAGCATTAGGTCTAAGAGCGGAACGCAGAAAGAAGGATTTTAGTTTATTTCAGTCCGAACTTAAAATATCATAATTTTTTTTTTTGGTAAGAAAATGAACATTGTGTCAGGATTGTCATATTCATATCTTATCGTGTCCATATTGTACCGTGTCTGGCCAATGTAGAACCATGTCTAACATACTGAAAAAATAGGAATCTTACAAAAATAATATTTAGTTTAGTAGGTAAACTCTTTTAGGCATAAATTTGAATGCTAAGAGTCTTTGGCATTCTCTTCCACCATCAAGAAATAATTTTTGATTTGATAGAACTCACCGAGGGTGCGGAGATTCGGATAACGAGGGACATGTCGGTGGCAGGGGTTGATGTTGTTGTTGTAGCTCCTCATTCAGCTGCGCTAAATGTAAGAAGGACCTAGTTTTTTTTTTTAAACCTGGTGTTGCATTGAATTTTGTTGTTTTATGCATAGTCTACCATCATGTTAATTAATCCCAAACTATGTTCAGAAAGAGGAGAGCTAAAACGAAAATGATATTTTGTCCGCGATTTGTAACCGCAGGCGTGACCGTCGGCCGACGTGTCGGCCGGCCATTGCGCCCCCCCTCCCCCCCCCCCTCCGCTATCTCGGGTCCCACTCGGATCAGAAGGTGTCACGTCCCAGAACAAGAATACTGGAGAGCTGGGGCGTACATAGCCAGCTACGTATATTGAAGTGCAACCCACCTCGCTATACGGTTACGGCTGTCTAGATACATGAGGGTTTAACTACAAGCCAACAGTCTCCTATGGTCATGAACAAGCCTATTGTCTCAATCTCAAGCAAGCAATAATAGTTACAAGATGTCAGAGCACCAATAAATAATAGCAAGGCATCCCATACATTACATATTGGATGATCATAAAGCTAGTCGTACAAAATGTCAAGACTAGCAAGAGTTCAGTCATACATGATCAACCCTAGGATCTGTTAATCATGTTACAGCCCGTAGGCAGACAGTAAGTAAAGGTGCAATTGAGCTAACACGTTCTCGTCGGCTAAACGTCTCAAAAAAATAATTTTACAAATAAGTGGGAGGACAAAAGGAACCCACTCGTTGCCAGGGTTACGCCTGGTGGACACCATCTGGCTGGAAGGTAGGTAGATCCTCTGAAGCTGCTCCGATATCTGGACATACAAAACCAGCTGGGTCAGACCCCAGAAAGAGCAAGTGCCACAAATGGGACTTCACTTAGGAACTAAAACCAGCATATCACAAATAAATAGCAAAGGTAATTAAAGATACTGATAATAACTGAGATAACAATAATATATTGAGCACGGAGAAACCATTCAAGTAACCAGACTGCAACCCTTAAACAAAACAAGGACCGGGGTTGCAATCCTTCGCCTGAATAGAAGCCCGTCTCAATTATTATTGATAAGGTAACAAGACAATAAACGAAGAGAGGACACAGAACTGCTCCGGGAGCCAGATTACAACCCTTAAACCAAACAAGGACCGGGGTTGTAACCCTTCGTCTGAACAGAACTGGACCCCTGATCTTTATTGTTAAGACCAGTATAAATAATCATGGTATTGAAGTAAGGTAAAACATGACGAGCATGACAGGGAATGTAATAAGGCAATAAACGAAGAGAGGACACAGAACTGCTCCGGGAGCCAGGTTATAACCCTTAAACCAAACAAGGACCGGGGTTGTAACCCTTCGCCTGAACAGAACTGGACCCCCGATCGTTATTGTTAAGGCAAGCATCAGTAATCATGTCATGTCACAATCTTGCACAGGATCAGGATAAGACTAAGCTGGAATAAACTCCATCCAATCAATCACGGCCAATCAAGAGTACGGCTTGATACTTTTAACTAACTAGGGTTATCACAGGCCTAGTTACTAGCAAGATGCAATGAGATTATCCCAACAGCCACAAGCCCTGCAGACCATTCGGTTATCCGGGTCGAATGTCCATTATGAAGAATGCAACACGTGACTGTGTGCTGGAAATGTGCCCTACTCGTCGGTAGGCTACAAGTCCACTTAATGCGCCCAGATAACGGGATTGCCTGTAGCTGGAAAATCTCTTCATGACTACTGAATTATTCTAGTTTATTAGCCTTAGTCAATTGCAGTAGGTATCCCTGACCGTGGTACTCAAGGATCCCTATCCTAGACATGATGCAAGACAGTACTGGTTTATTTGTGCAAACATAATCGCCCACGGTGTCCAGGTCATTCATACTTGTCATGTCAGGCTAGCTGTCGTAATAGATTGTAGAGATACATCATGTCAGTTTACTTGTTAAGAGTGCGCCACGGTGGGCCACAATCGTGTTCTATTCTTACCTTATCATGAATGAGAGAAACTTGCATAAAACAACTAGTGACATATTCTTGAAGCCAAGAAAAAGATCTACAACTTTCATGTTTTGAGTTTTTCAAGATTCAAGCTACAAAACAATTTAAACAGGCAAAAACAGCGAAATAGAGCAATTTTGGCGCATGGGATTCCTGCGCAATCGGCGTATGAAATTCCTGCGCAAATCGGCGCATGGGATTCCTGTACAAATCGGCGCATGGGATTCCTGCGCAAATCGGCGCATGGGATTCCTGTACAATCGGCGCATGGGATTCCTGCACAAATCGGCGCATGGAATTCCTGCGCGAATCGGCGCATTGGATTCCTGCACAAATCAGCGCATAGAATTTCTGCACAAATAGGCGCATGGGGTTCCTACGCAATCGACGCATGGGATTCCTGTACCAATCGGCGCATGGGATTCCTGCGCAAATTGGCGCATGGGATTCCTACACCAATCGGCGCATGGGATTCCTGCACAAATCGGCGCATGGGATTCCTATGCAATCGGCGCATGGGATTCCTGCACCAATCGGCGCATGGGAAACTCACGTTGCGTCTTCAGTACATGCGCGTAGGGAACCTACGCGCATGACACGCTCGGAGTTAAGGGATGCGTTGCCGGGACTTCACGGCGCATGGCCTCCCGGCGCATGGCCTCCCGGGCGCATGGGGTTCTTCGTCCCCAAACAGCAAGTTCAGCCATGAAAGTCCTAAAAACTTGCTATGGCCATAACTTCCTCATCCGAAGTCGAAATCAAGCGAAACAAAAGCCAAAACTGAATGAAATTGAATTCTTTACAACATAGAACCATTAGTTTTTAGAAATACCAAGTTTTTAGAGATCAAAACTAAGAAAACTAGACAAGAAGGAACTTAAAACTTAGATCTACAAAATATAACCATCAAAATGGAAAATGCCAAGTTCTAAAGTATCTTAGAATCAAGTAAGGAAGAGAATGGAACAATAAAACTTGAGATCCATCATAAAACAAGTTTGTACTTGCCTAAGCTCTCTCTCCCTCTCTCTTCCTGGTAGGTGTAGAAGTAAATGTGGAGAAGAAGAAGAGTAATGAAGAGAGAGAATGAAGGAATGGATTAATAAAGGATGATGAGGGTGGTAGGTAGGGATTTTCTCTTGGTCCATGATGAACCAAGCAACCCAACCTGAACCAAGCCAACCCAAACTAAACCGAACCAAGCCAAGAGATATGTAATACAAGATGAAATACGTACACGTATTCCAAGATACGTAATACGAACTACATGTATTACAACTCTACCCTCCTTAAAAGAATTCCGTCCTCGAAATTTAATCAAGAGGCTAGAATTGCAAAGACAAGCTATAATAATCGTAATCTATAACAAGCAGTCTATCATGCAGTCATTTATTCAAGCAAGGAATTGAAAGCATAAGGCATAAGGAAGACATTATACCTTACGAGTCAAACAGGTCGGGATATCGCGATCGGATTTCATCCTCACGCTCCCACGTTGACTCACCCAAAGAGTGACGACCCCATGCAACTCGGACTAACTTAATAGTCTTGTTCTTGAGTGCCTTCTCTCTTCGGTCCAATATAGACACAGGCCTCTCCTCATACGAAAGGTTGGTACCAACAACCAATTCCGAACGATCCAGGATGTAGCTCGGGTCCGGGATATACCGTCGCAGTTGGGATACATGGAACACGTCATGTACATCACATAGCGATGGCGGAAGAGCGAGACGATAGGACACATCACCTACTCGCTCCAGAATATCGAACGGCCCTATATACCTAGGACTAAGCTTTCTTCGTACGCCGAAATGAATGACGTCGCGGTTAGGCAAAATCCTCAGGAATACATGGTCGCCGACAAAAAACTCAAGAGGGCGCCGATGAGAATCGGCCCAATGACGCTGGCGATCTTGGACAACTCGAAGATGATCCCTGACTCTTCTGACCACTTCAACGGTCTGAGCAATCATTTTCGGACCAAGCATCTGTCTCTCTCCGACATCATCCCATGCTAGCGGGGATCGGCACTTCCTACCATATAGTGTCTCGAACGGTGCCATCTGGATACTAGCTTGAAAACTGTTATTGTACGAGAACTCCACCAGGTGCAGGTGATCTTCCCACGAACCACCGAAGTCGAGTGTACATGACCGTAACATATCTTCAAGAGTCTGGATCGTGCGTTCCGACTGGCCATCTGTCTGTGGGTGATATGCTGAGCTGAACTGGAGACGAGTTTCCAAACTCTCTTACAGGCTACGCCAAAAGTGCGACGTAAATCTTGAATCTCTATCCGAGGTGATACTGACTGGTACACCGTAAAGTCTGACGATTTGCCTGAGGTACATCTCTGCAAGCTGAGTCGTCGACTGACCAACTCTGAACGGAAAAAAGTGGGCCACCTTCGTGAGCCGGTCAACTATAACCCAAATAGCATCTCTGCCAGCCGGGGATCTAGGCAATCCAGTCACAAAATCCATGGTTATATGCTCCCACTTCCATTCTGGAATTGGCAAGGGCTGAAGAAGTCCAGCTGGCCTCTGATGTTCAGCTTTAACTTGTTGGCAAACCAAACACCGAGAGACAAACCGGGCTATCTCCCTCTTCATGCCATTCCACCAAAAATGCTGTCGAATATCATGGTACATCTTTGTACCGCCAGGATGAATGGAATACTGCGAACTGTGGGCCTCTGTCACGATCTCCTGTCTGATATCTCCACTGGGTACACAAAGACGCTTTCCATGTCGAAGTGTACCGTCTTCGTGGATACATAACTCTGGTCTTCGTCCTGCCTCACACTCTGCTCTGAGTCGCTGAAGTTTGGAATCTGCTGACTGCGCCATCCGGATCCTCTCGACTATAGTGGACTGAACTTGCATGCTGGCCATCAATGCCACACTGGAAGGGAGAACAACTTCTATACCCATCTTCTGAAGATCGGCTAACAGCTCTGGTTGTGCTGTTAGGAAATAAACTCTGGCTCTCCTACTCAATGTATCTGCAACAACGTTGGCCTTCCCTGGGTGATACGGCAGGTTGACATCATAATCCACAAGTAGCTCCAGCCACCTCCTCTGACGCATGTTGAGATCCTTCTGGGTGAACACATACTTCAGGCTCTTGTGGTCGGTAAAAATCTTCACCCTATCTCCGTACAAGTAGTGCCTCCACAACTTAAGTGCAAACACTACTGCTGCCAATTCCAAGTCATGGGTTGGGTAATTTCTCTCATGATCACGAAGTTGTCGTGATGCATAAGCTATTACCTTCCCATGCTGCATCAGAACACATCCTATACCTCTGTCTGAAGCATCGTAATATACTAAAAATCCTCCAGTTCCATCTGGAAGTGTGAGAATGGGTGCCGTCATCAAGCCTCGCTTCAACTTCTCAAAAGAATCCTGGCACTCTGCTGTCCAAGTAAACTGCACATCCTTGCGGGTCAACTGGGTCAATATGGCGCTAAAATTCGAGCAAAATCCAAAACAAATCGACGGTAGTAGCCGGCCAATCCAAAAAAACTGCGAACTTCTGCAACCGTGCTGGGCACTGGCCATGTCTCCATGGCCATAATCTTCTGGAGATCCACTTCTACTCCTCTTCTGGTGATGATATGACCCAACTACGAAATACGATCGAGCCAGAACTCGCATTTACTAAACTTGGCATACAACTGGTGCTCTCGGAGAACCTGAAGAACAACTCTGAGATGCTGCTCATGCTCTGCTTCACTTTTGCTGTAGACCAGGATGTCATCTAGGAACACAATCACGAACTGATCCAAATAAGGCATAAAGATGCGATTCATGAGGTCAATGAATACAGCCGGCGTATTGGTTGCTCCAAATGGCATAACAAGGAACTCCCAATGCCCATACCTAGATCTGAAAGCTGTCTTCGAGATGTCCTGCTCTCTGACTCTGATCTGATGGTATCCTGACCGCAAGTCGATCTTCGAGAATACTGCTGTCCCCTTGAGTTGATCAAACAAGTCATCTATCCTCGGGAGAGGGTATCTGTTCTTGATTGTCACTGAGTTTAAGGTACGATAGTCAACACATAATCTGGACTTACCATCCTTCTTTTTCACAAGAAGCATCGGGGCTCCCCAAGGTGATCCACTAGCACGAATAAATTCCTTGGTTCTGAGTTCTTCAATCATCTTGTACAATATCTCTAGCTCTGACGGCGCCATCCTGTAGACTCTCTCTGACACTGGAGCTGTCCCGGGAATCAAGTCACTAGTAAACTCGATCTCCTGCTCTGGCGGCATCCCTGGAAGCTCTTCTAGAAAAACATCTGGAAACTCTTCGACTATCCGAGGCAACTGTACTGCTGCTACTGCCATCCTCAACACTGGAGGAGGAGGTTCAACTTCACCTCGGGAAAAGGAAAACTCCGGCTCGCCTGGAATGCTAAAATTAACCCTGCCAATGTGGCAGTCTATCCTAGCATACCGGTCCCTCAACCAATCCATCCATAAGACCACATCATAATCGGCCATCGGGAACTCTATCAATCTAGCGGGGAATTCTCTACCGCTAACTACGACCCGACACGAGAAAAATACTCTATCTACTCCCATAAGTCCGTTACCAGTAAGTATATTGAGCCTTACTGATAATGACTCGGGCTCCAGTCCTACCCGTGTCGCGAATCGTGCAGACATAAATGAATGCGAGGCACCAGAATCAAATAATACTGAAGCTGGAAAGGTGTTGACGAGAATAGTACCTGCCACTACCTCACCTGGTGCTATTCCTTCTTCTCCCATGGTCAAAGCCAGCACTTGACCATGTCCTCTGGGTGCGGGTCCCCTCTGCTGAAAATTCCTCTGCCTGCTCTGGATCAGGGCTTGGGTTGGGCATACTGCTGCGATCTCTGCTGCTGGAATGCCTGGGCTTGCGTCGACAATGAACTCGGGAACGGGTACTGCAGCTGCTGCTGGACTGGTGCTGGTCCTCTAACTGAAGGACTAGAGAAGGCCGATGAACTCCCCCTGTTCGGGCAATTCCCAACCCTGTGGTCCGGGGCACCGCAAACCAAGCACAAACCCTGTGCTCTGCGACACTCTGATACCACATGTCCTGGCTTCCCGCAGTGTGAACATCCCACCGCGGAAGACTGCTTCTGCTTCTGCTGCTGAGAGTACGTCGGGGTTGAATGCTGAACCGACGTTACAGAGGCCGCCCGCCTCGGAGCTCCAATGGTCAAAGCCCTGGCTGCCGGGGCTGGTGCTGATGACCGATTCATCTGACTGTGGGATCGCTTCCGACCCCCAGTCCTATCTACGATCCTCTGGGAGGTATACTCATGCCTCCGGGCTGCCCTCAGTACTGCATCAAAGGTCTGATGCTCAAACTGCTCTACTGCCAATAGAATCTCCAAATGAAGTCCCTGCTAGAACCGCTGGGCTCTATCGAACTCGGTTGCTACAAAGGTGGGAGCAAACCGACTAAGTCTCGAAAACTCGGCCGCATATCTGTCGACCGTCCTGCCCATCTGCTTCAGATTGGTGAACCTCGTCTGTAGATCGTATCGAGCTACAGCATCGAAATACTTGGTCTGGAATCTCTTTCTGAATACTGCCCAAGCAATGGGTGCCAATAATCTAACGACTTGCGCTGCCCACCAGCTGCGGGCAAGATCCAACAACTGCAGGCGCACTACGGCCACCTTCTCGGCTTCTGGAGTCCTGGCTGCTTCTAGAATCACCTCTGTGTCCTGAAGCCATGCAGCTGCAGCGATCGCATCTTCACTGCCGTCGAAGAAGGGAGGGTTCAAGCGCTTGAAGCTGTTGGCCGCGCTATTACCCTGATGACCTCCTCTGGTCAAAGCGTCTGCCACCGCCTGGTGCAAGGCATCTCCTCGTCGATCCTGAGAGACTAATAGTGACCTGATGAGACCCACCAAAATGCCATCATCAGGTTCCGTAGGCTGAACGGGCTGAACTGTGGCTCTTCTCTGGTAGGTACGACTCTGGAGGCTACTCCGGAATGCTCGGCTTGATCTCCAGGTTGCTACTGGTCTGCGGGAGGTGCTCCGCCTTGCTGATCGGTAGGACCAGGAACAATGCCGCTGAAGAAGACGACATAGGGAACAATAAGGAAGGACCAGGACAGATCAACGATACAAGCATGTGATCAGGTCAAGATTCCAGGGATTTAGAGAGCACGAGCAGAGATCAAGGTCGAATACTGATTGAGACATCTATTCGGTAAACCCTCACATATCTTGATTTAAAAGACCTGCATGGGCCACCACTTAAACCAAGTCACGCCCCAGAACAAGAATACTGGAGAGCGGGGGCGTACATAGCCAGCTACGTATATTGAAGTGCAACCCACCTCGCTATACGGTTACGGCTGTCTAGATACATGAGGGTTTAACTACAAGCCAACAGTCTCCTATGGTCATGAACAAGCCTATTATCTCAATCTCAAGCAAGCAATAATAGTTACAAGATGTCAGAGCACCAATAAATAATAGCAAGGCGTCCCATACATTACATATTGGATGATCATGAAGCTAGTCGTACAAAATGTCAAGACTAGCAAGAGTTCAGTCATACATGATCAACCATAGGATTTGTCAATCATGTTACAGCCCGTAGGCAGACAGTAAGTAAAGGTGCAATTTAGCTAACACGTGCTCGTCGGCTAAACGCCTCAAAAAAATAATTTTACAAATAAGTGGGAGGACAAAAGGAACCCACTCGTTGCCAGGGTTACGCCTGGTGGACACCATCTGGCTGGAAGGTAGGTAGATCCTCTGAAGCTGCTCCGATATCTGGCCATACAAAACCAGCTGGATCAGACCCCAGAAAGAGCAAGTGCCACAAAGGGGCTTCACTTAGGAACTAAAACCAGCATATCACAAATAAATAGTAAAGGTAATTAAAGATACTGATAATAACTGAGATAACAATAATATATTGAGCACGAAGAAACCATTCAAGTAGCCAGACTGTAACCTTTAAACCAAACAAGGACCGGGGTTGCAATCCTTCACCTGAATAGAAGCCCGTCTCAATTATTATTGATAAGGTAACAAGACAATAAACGAAGAGAGGACACAGAACTGCTCCTGTCACGCCCCGACCCGGAATCACCCGAATCATCGTCCTCGCTGGAGCGTGATGCCGCACGAGCCTGGAGTTACGCTCGTGCAAGACAAGATGACAAGTTCTCAAATGGTTATCTTTTGAGTTGATATTCACAACGAAAGGAAAACAGAGTATACGAAACAAATCTCTTTATTGATCTTCGAAATCAGATTACAAAGGCTTTCGATAGCCTAACAGAATTTGCCAGATTGGCTACAACACTCAGGTTCTCTCTTGCCCACAAAGGATTTTGTCGTTCCATACATCATGCCTTCTATATCTCGGCCGCATCAATCCTGTCGCGAGTCCGAGCGTCAAGCGATCGCACGCTTCAATACGCTTTGGCATTCCAAGCCTCAACGTGTTCAAGCAACGCTTCGCCGCGGGCAATCCATTTTCTGCACCCTGCATGAAGCTGGTGGAGGATCAGTACGTTCGTCCTCGTATGTACTGAAGCAAAGATCATCTTTCCAAACCGACATTTTAATATTTATGTTGAATCATGCAACTTAGCTTATGATCTTGCTATGTTCTCCTTAGGGTCAATTTCATGGCATATTCGATAGCGTAAAGCATGGCAAGCATGTTATTCAATTTGCATAAGTAAACAGACAAGCAATCTCGTGTTTGATTCGTGGCGCAACTTACAATATCGACGCACCCGCCCTTGCAACCGACGTAAGGTGAATACTCCTATCCGTTTTCTCTGTCATGTTATAAGTGCCCTCTATTCAGAATCCGTCCATGCAGGATATACGCATACCTTGCACTTCCAAACCCATCGCCCTTATCTATATGAAGGTCACTAGCTTTTCGGGCTAGAATGGACTTATATTATCGAATCGAAACATAAGACGATGTTAACTCTGTGCGATTGCTAACCAATATCAGAGGTCATCGAAATAATCGCAGCAAGTGGCTTATCACATTCACCAGACGGTCGCTACCCATCTAAATGAAGTGTACCAACAATACCGTAAACGAATCCCTCCTAGGCCGAACGGTCCCAGCGCCCTGGCGTGCCGCGTTCGAGGGAATACCCATGCACGGGCTTTTATATCTTTAAGTCCATTTGACCATGCAATGAATCTTATATTTTATACAACCAAGCAAGTTCGCTTATCTCTATTTCAATTGGCACAACGTTCGAATGTTCTCAACGAACGCACGTAGGCCGTGAACATTTCGAAGGGCACCATACCGCATTATCGTCTCGCATTTCTTCCGTTAACTTTCTATTGTTCTTACGTTCCATACTTCATTTCAATGTTCAATGGCATCATGCCTCAACTCAATGCTCGTCAACCGAACGACCCGAAGGTCCCGAACACCTTTCGAGGCATTATGTCATATCCGACAGTTCCGCCACATTCATACCACAACTGCATTCTCTCGCAACGAAGCCATCTTTTATTATCTCGTGCACGTAGGCACATTTCGATCGTATTTTGATGTTCTATGACTTAGCATTCAATGTCCGTGGCTTGCGCGCTAGGGCGCTCGCCTATTGTCTTTCAATGTTCTAGCCGTTCTAACTCATGCGCGAAGGCACGGTATGGTTCGTGCACTAAGGCACTCGTCGAGTACAGTTATCCCATGTTCTTGCGGCTTGTGCACCGAGGTGCTCGCCTTTGCGATATCCAATGTTCCATAGCGACTCGTATGTTTGCCGTACGATTTATTTCAATTGTTCTATCTAGTGTTCGACACGCACTACG
This sequence comes from Iris pallida, assembly GCA_029216955.1. NCBI lineage: Eukaryota > Viridiplantae > Streptophyta > Magnoliopsida > Asparagales > Iridaceae > Iris > Iris pallida. Next base: position 1,294,797 of record JANAVB010025596.1, read on the forward strand.
TTTATCTCGCTATCAAGCCACGCCCGTGGCGTTGATAGGTTAACTCAGCATACAATGATATATTTTACTTATCGAATAAAGGAGTAAAAAGAAGTCAATCCTCCCACCTTGAGTCGATACGCCTTTGTCGTTTTGCCGAGCCGATGCGGCTCGATTCCCTAACTTCGTTGTACGGCCACTCTCCTGACTTAGCCATTCGAGCACTTCGTGCTTTATTGAATCATGTCTGATTTGCCTTAGCGAGCCCAAGTCTCAGCCTATCGTAAGGCAACGATTTGATTTCGCGGACCCCTTACTAAATATTGTAAAAGATCGACCTCTAATATTTTCCTGTCAAAGTATAACCTGCACACGAAACCAACTAAAATCAATACTTGCATCGATTCGGACTTGCGCCTTGGTTGATTCGATTTCTTAGAACCTTCGAGCCGATTCAACGCACTCATCCTTCGGGGCAATGCGACGCTTCGCATCGATTCACTCGATGCATTCTTTGGGACAAGGCAACTCTTCATATCGACTTAGTTCGATGCATTCCTCGGGACAACTTAACACTTTGTATCGATTCGCATCGATACATAATTGGGTCAACACAACTCTTCGAGTCAACGACTCAGCATAATGTACCGTATAGAGCAGGATATTACAGAATATACCACTCAAAACAAGGTTCGTCCCGAACCGAAACCAATACTAAATTTTCAAGGGTTTCATTAGATCGTTCCACGATCTCGTCTCACTATCGTTTGGATCGTACAACTTAGTTCGGAATCATACACATATTTTAGGCGTCCCACCAATATATGTATTTTAGCCAAGCTCAGTTGTAAGATATCGGAACAACGCAAATATGTAACTTCTTATTCTCAATCACTTACCATCTCGTATTCTCGATCGAACTTGGCTATATTACTTGTTCTCGCAATTCTAGCACACATGCATATTGATACATACGCGATCGTCCAACATAAGTCAAGGCACACTATGCGATTCAAAAATCGCATTTCTCACTTTGTATGTTTCATCGGGACTATCAATTCTATGCATTGCGTCAAGCCGTCGCGCATCCGATCACAACGAGTCTCCGCAACGCCATGCATTCGGTGTCACTATCCAACGATTTTTGATGTTTTACTTCGTATCCTATCTCGATATGATTCTCTTTTGTTGACTTGCAAAAGCATCAACATTCAGGACTACGTTCGCTAGGTGACTTACCTAGGCACCGTGCTCAAATCCTTCCGACGCAAGTTTAAATTGATATTGCACAAAGGCCACAATCTATCCGACACAAAGTTTACATCAAGATGACGGTGCTCAAGACAACGATCGCCTTGACACAAAGGCCTTTACGATACGCCTTACGTTCGATTCCTAACGAGTAGGAATTCATTAGCCAAATTTCCAACTTATCCGTCTCGCAACATCGTACTTAATTTTGATTCACGCAAGCTCAATTGCAAGGTGAATCCGAATCTAACGACATGACTCGTAAGTCATTCTCTTATCGTTCTCTCTCGTGCATCGTACGAATCTCGCAATCGCCTATCCTAATCACCAAGTTCGTTGGTGAATTTCTAGTTTGATCGTTGACCAACATAACCATTCAAGTATTCATCCGACGAATACTCAAATCTAACTATATCATTCTCAATCGAAAGTTGTTCCAACCATTCTCGATCGTCTAGACTTATCGTCAACATGTGCCGTGTTATATTTGTTATCGGTGCAATCTCATATACGATATCGCATGTGTCATCTTACGGTCTGCAGCATTCAATTTGATTTGGCGATCAAGTCTTCTAGGGTCAGCTGCCCCGAAGCTACGCTCGATAATTGTGGATCATCACCGAAGGACAGTTTACTACGAACTATGCTATATCTTATTTCGGAGCCAAATCACGTTCTGACGATTTCTACGTAACTTTCCAATTCCGGACAAAACTATTTCTATCGGCGCAACTGATGCGTAACTATCCTTCGAGTAAAGTCATGCATTGCCGTCGATGATTTCGCAATTTACGAAACATCTACTCGTATCGAGTTCGAGTCTATCTTATTTTGCAGTCGACACACGAGATGCTATACGCATCGAGCAATCGTCGATGACTTATAGTCTCGTCTTTGATAAATCACAAAGTTCATGATCAACCAGTTCATTTCAATCTCGTATCGTTACTTACAAAATTTCATAGCACGAGGCACACTCTATTTTGTATTCTCACATCGCTTACGTTTCCTTACATATCGATCTCGATACACCGTATCCATTTCGATAACGTAAGGGTCAACTATGAATCCGTTTTCAACGTCAACTTAACTCGCATCGCATACATCCAAGTTCGCAACAAACTTTTCCATACACATCGACTCGTTCTTCGATTTGCCGCATCCCGCTATACTTCGATCGCGTAACTGAGTTACCGATTATCTAACATCGAACCCTCAAGTCATACGATCTCGCCCTCTAAGTTTCGCGTGTTTTCAGTCGTACTCAAATGAGTTTTGCTGTAACATAACCAACTATTTCTTAAGCACGATTACTCGCGTCAACCAACTTTCTGACCGAAATCGCACATCGTGCGATTCGATTACAATTCGCATCGCCCAACATTCTTTATCGAAATTGTAAGTCGTGCGATTCGATTCGCTTAGCCAAACATTTCTATTGAGATCGCAAGTCGTACGATTCGATTCGTCTCGTCCAACATTTCAATCGGGATCGCAAGTCATGCGGTTCGATGTCAACGTTTCGAGTTTCCTATCCCGTCGATCCGATTGTTGCCTCAAGGCATAATCGTTTCGCTAGTTCCCGTCATTCGACCGACATATAAATTTTCAATCGACGTATCATTCAATGTTACAAGTCCCGCCTTACCGTTCTAACCGATTATCGAAGAACACTTGCATCAACATGCCGTCGTACAAATTCTCAATCGAGTCTCGGTGCTATCCCGTTCGTTGCGGACAAACCTTTCGTAATTCTCATAAAACATCGATGTAATTTATCGCACAAGTGGTATTGCATATACCACTCGGAATTGCGCCATTTATTGCATCGGTGGTATGCCATATACCACCCGGAAATTAAGTTACTTCCGTCGCAACTTACTCTTTACGAACCGACGATCTCTTCCGACTCACGATTTCTGCAGTAATTTTGCTTGATCACAACCGTAACTCTGATTAATCAAAATCCGACGCAACTCGGCCAATGCATTTATTTGCCAACACAGCTCGGCGCGCAATCGAACCGATTTCGTTTCTCGATTTATAACTTTTATTTTCTTCCGTTGCATCTTGTGCAAAATTTATTTTCGATATCCGTTGCACTTCGTGCATCGATTATTTTGATACGCGTTGCACCACGTACAATAATTTTTACTTTCAATACGCATTGTACATCGTGCAACGATTTATTTTCGATATTTACCGTACCTCGTGCATCGATTTCCTTTCAATACGCATTGTACATCGTGCAAAGATTTATTTCCGACATTCAAAGTCAATGCTCAAATTCGTTCAACACATTCGATATTGACTTATCGCTTTTCATCGCAACGCACATTAAAAATCGATATGTGAATCCGTCCGACACATTCCATATCAACTTTCATTTCTTTTCAACGTATCGTTTACAATCAACGCGTGGCAATTGCTGCAGCAACATTCCACGACTATCATTGTATCGATGCAACCAATATTTCTCGTATCGTTCGTTGTAAACAACGAATATCTCAAACCACAATTCGCGACGTATTGCATCTACGGCAACAAATTCTCGAATTCATATCTCGCAACTTGTTGCACTTGCAGCAACAAACCTTTTTCGACTTTTCCAACTAACACCATGTAATTTCCAAACAACATGCGGCAAAATTACATGATTTGTATTAGACTTATTGTATAGAACATCCAGTGCGGCATCGAGTAGAGTCAAGAGTGATTTCGATTGGTGGTGGGCAACTTTTAGAACTAAAATGAAGCAAGCGTCCAGAGGAAATTGAGCCTAGAGCTCTGATACCAATTTGTCACGCCCCGACCTGGAATCACCCGAATCATCGTCCTCGCTGGGGCGTGATGCCGCACGAGCCTGGAGTTGCGCTCGTGCACGACAAGATGATAAGTTCTCAAATGGTTATCTTTTGAGTTGATATTCACAACGAAAGGAAAACAGATTATACGAAACAAATCTCTGTATTGATCTTTGAAATCAGATTACAAAGGCTTTCGATAGCCTAACGGAATTCGCCAGATTGGCTACAACACTCAGGTTCTCTCTTGTCCGCAAAGGATTTCGCCGTTCCATACATCATGCCTTCTATATCTCGGCCGCATCAATCCTGTCGCGAGTCCGAGCGTCAAGCGATCGCACGCTTCAATACGCTTCGGTATTCCAAGCCTCAACGCGTTCAAGCAACGCTTCGCCGCGGGCAATCCATTCCCTGCACTCAGCATGAAGCTGGTGGGGGATCAGTACGTTCGTCCTCGCATGTACTGAAGCAAAGATCATCTTTCCAAACCGAAATTTTAATATTTATATTGAATCATGCAACTTAGCTTATGATCTTGCTATGTTCTCCTTAGGGTCAATTTCATGGCATATTCGAAAGCGTAAAGCATGACAAGCATGTTATTCAATTTGCATAAGTAAACAGACAAGCAATCTCGTATTTGATTCGTGGCGCAACTTACAATATCGACGCACCCGCCCTTGCAACCGACGTAAAGTGAATATGCCTATCCGTTTTCCCTGTCATGTTATAAGTGTCCTCTATTCAGAATCCGTCCATGCAGGATATACGCATACCTTGCACTTCCAAATCCATCGCCCTTATCTATATGAAGGTCACTAGCTTTTCGGGCTAGAATGGACTTATATTATCGAATCGAAACATAAGACGATGTTAACTCTGTGCGGTTGCTAACCAACATCAGAGGCCATCGAAATAATCGCAGCAAGTGGCTTATCACATTCACCAGACGGTCGCTACCCATCTAAATGAAGTGCACCAACAATACTATAAACGAATCCCTCCTAGGCCGAACGGTCCCAGCGCCCTGGCACGCCGCGTTCGAGGGAATACCCATGCACGGGCTTTTATATCTTTAAGTCCATTTGACCATCCAACGAATCTTATATTTCATACAACCAAGCAAGTTCGCTTATCTCTATTTCAATTGGCATAACGCCCGAATGTTCTCAACGAACGCTCGTAGGCCGTGAACATTTCGAAGGACACCATGCTGCATTATCGTCTCGCATTTCTTTCGTTAACTTTCTATTGTTCTTACATTTCATACTTCGTTTCAATGTTCAATGGCATCATGCCTCAACTCAATGCTCATCAACCGAACGACCCGAAGGTCCCGAACACCTTTCGAGGCATTATGTCATATCCGACAGTTCCGCCACATTCATGCCACAACTGTATTCTCTCGCAACGAAGCCATCTTTTATTATCCCGTGCACGTAGGCACATTTCGACCGTATTTCGATGTTCTATGACTTAGCATTCAATGTCCGTGGCTTGCGCGCTAGGGCGCTCGCCTATTATCTTTCAATGTTCTAGCCGTACTAACTCGTACGCGAAGGCACGGTATGGTTCGTGCACTAAGGCACTCGCCGAGTAAAGTTATCCCATGTTCTTGCGGCTTGCGCACCGAGGCGCTCGCCTTTACGATATCCAATGTTCTATAGCGACTCGTACGTTTGCCGTACGATTTATTTCAATTGTTCTATCTAGTGTTCGACACGCACTACGTTTATCTCGCTATCAAGCCACGCCCGTGGCGTTGATAGGTTAACTCAGCATACAATGATATATTTGACTTATCGAATGAAGGAGTAAAAAGAAGTCAATCCTTCCACCTTGAGTCGATACGCCTTTGTCGTTTTGCCGAGCCGATGCGGCTCGATTCCCTAACTTCGTTGCACGGCCACTCTCCTGACTTAGCCATTCGAGCACTTCGTGCTTTATTAAATCATACGTCTGATTTGCCTTAGCGTGCCCAAGTCTCAGCCCGTCGTAAGGCGACGATTTGATTTCGTGGACCCCTTACTAAATATTGCAAAAGATCGACCTCTAATATTTTTCTGTCGAAGTATAACCTGCACACGAAACCAACTAAAATCAATACTTGTATCGATTCGGACTTGCACCTTGGTCGATTCGATTTCTTAGAATCTTCGAGCCGATTCAACGCACTCATCCTTCGGGGCAACGCGGCGCTTCGCATCGATTCACTCGATGCATTCTTTGGGACAAGACAACTCTTCGCATCGACTTAGTTCGATGCATTCCTCGGGACAACTTAACACTTTGTATCGATTCGTATCGATACGTAATCGGGTCAACGCAACTCTTCGAGTCAACGACTCAGCATAATGCACCGTGCGGAGCGGGGCATTACAGCTCCGGGAGCCAGGTTACAACCCTTAAACCAAACAAGGACCGGGGTTGTAACCCTTCGCCTGAACAGAACTGGACTCCTGATCTTTATTGTTAAGGCCAGTATAAATAATCATGGTATTGAAGTAAGGTAAAACATGACGAGCATGACAGGGGTTGTAATAAGGCAATAAACGAAGAGAGGACACAGAACTGCTCCGGGAGCCAGGTTACAACCCTTAAACCAAACAAGGACCGGGGTTGTAACCCTTCGCCTGAACAGAACTGGACCTCCGATCGTTATTGTTAAGGCAAGCATCAGTAATCATGTCATGTCACAATCTTGCAGAGGATCAGGATAAGACTAAGCTGGAATAAACTCCATCCAATCAATCACGGCCAATCAAGAGTACGGCTTGATACTTTTAACTAACTAGGGTTATCACAGGCCTAGTAACTAGCAAGATGCAATGAGATTATCCCAACAGCCACAAGCCCTGCAGACCATCCGGTTATCCGGGTCGAATGTCCATTATGAAGAATGCAACACGTGACTGTGTGCTGGAAATGTGTCCTACTCGTCGGTAGGCTACAAGTCCACTTAATGCGCCCCGATAACGGAATTGCCTGTAGCTGGAAAATCTCTTCATGACTACTGAATTATTCTAGTTTATTAGCCTTAGTCAATTGCAGTAGGTATCCCTGACCGTGGTACTTAAGGATCCCTATCCTAGACATGATGCAAGATAGTACTGGTTTATTTGTGCAAACACAATCGCCCACGGTGTCCAGGTCATTCATACTTGTCATGTCAGGCTAGCTGTCGTAATAGCTTGTCGAGATACATCATGTCAGTTTACTTGTTAAGAGTACGCCACGGTGGGCCACTATCGTGTTCTATTCTTACCTTATCATGAATGAGAGAAACTTGCATAAAACAACTAGTGACATATTCTTGAAGCCAAGAAAAAGATCTACAACTTTCATGTTTTGAGTTTTTCAAGATTCTAGCTACAAAACAACTTAAACAGGCAAAAACAGCGAAATAGAGCAATTCTGGCGCATGGGATTCTTGTGCAATCGGCGCATGGGATTCCTGCGTAAATCGGCGCATGGAATTCCTGCACAAATCGGCGCATGGGATTCCTGCGCAAATCGGCGCATGGGATTCCTGCGCAATCGGCGCATGGGATTCCTGCGCGAATCGGCGCATGGGATTCCTGCACAAATCGGCGCATGGGATTCCTGCACAAATCGGCACGTGGGGTTCCTGCGCAATCGGCGCATGGGATTCCTGCACCAATCGACGCATGGGATTCCTGCGCAAATTGGCTGTCAAGACCCGCACCCACTGTGAGGGTACAAGAACGTAACAACGCCCAGCCTACGCCGCAGTGTCGGCGGTAGAACGTTGTTCTAGGTCATGAACTATAACTACATAACATGAATATACTCTCCAAAAGGAGGCCAACACAGAGGTACAACTCAATCACAATCTAAGGTAGAATGTAGCACGATGGAAATAGATAAGACAAATCGGCACGTGGGGTTCCTGCGCAATCGGCGCATGGGATTCCTGCACCAATCGACGCATGGGATTCCTGCGCAAATTGGCTGTCAAGACCCGCACCCACTGTGAGGGTACAAGAACGTAACAACGCCCAGCCTACGCCGCAGTGTCGGCGGTAGAACGTTGTTCTAGGTCATGAACTATAACTACATAACATGAATATACTCTCCAAAAGGAGGCCAACACAGAGGTACAACTCAATCACAATCTAAGGTAGAATGTAGCACGATGGAAATAGATAAGAAATCCTCAACTGAGGTACAGCAGAAATAAATAAAAATCTCAACATCTATAAAATATACAACTCTGAAAATAAAGACAACAGTTTAAACATGAAAAGAGAGGACAGTCTAAGCTATCTACACTATACAAGGTATCATCCTGAGCAGCTGCGTGAACCTCCCCAGGGGTCCAGGTTGCGAGTGTCAACTAGGCAAACTCCAAGTAAGGGTGCAGGGTTCCTCATCATCCTCTGTAAAATTTTCAACAGGTCCAGTCAGAACGGGAGCGAGCACAAAACATCTCACACAGTTCATATCATGATAGAAAATATAAAGCATGCAATAGAGTAAGGTACATGAAACGCTGAAAGAAAGAAGTATATGAAAAACAGTAGAGATTTGATAACAGAAAATATCTAAATATGATAAGTAAGAACTGTAAGCCTACTGTGATTTACAGTACAATATGGTTATGTAAACGGTCTAGAAAAATGCAATGGTTACTCCATTATATGTGGGTGTACAATAGACATATACAATAGTTATACAATCTTGTACAATAGGATTTGATTACATAACCAATTCTACTCCCCCTCCCCAATCAGTACACAAGGATCCACTCTAGTTACGTTATCTTGCACAATAGTGTACAATGTTATACAATGGATGTACAATATTATACAATAGATGTACAATATTATACAATAGTTGTACAATGTTATACAATATTGTACAATGGTCTATCCCTGGGACTCATGTGATACTGAGAGTACAATATGCACAAGGAGTATACAAGGATATAGGTATTCAATAAATACAATATGGAAGTGAAACGCACATCACAATATGTATCTAGTGAATACAAGGGGATAACATCCCAAAAAGAAGATCCGTATAGTACCAATCCGTGATAACAACGTGTCAGCATCAAGTACAGTAATCTAGAGCAAGAATGTAAATCCAGACAAGTATGAAACGGTCAGAGAATGTACTCGCCTCGTATCTGAATGTCTGAAGTAAATGTACTGCCTGAGGAGAGGTGTCTGTCTCCTAATCAGAGTAACACAAGTTATAACATGTCTAAAATAAGGAAATAGACTGCTACAATGCATCTACATACTGTTTAGGTCAAACTAGGCTAAAGTCAACACTTGGTCAACTCTAGTCAACTATCTAGTCAAAGCTAGGTCAACTGGGTCAACATAGACTCAATGAAGTCTCACTAGGCCTAACCAGTCTACCCTAGCTAGTACACACCATACAAATCCAAGGCTATACAAGCCAACACAAGTCACATATCAAGATACATCACATTCATGCATATTCAACATTATATATATATATATATATATATATATATATGTATATATATATATATATATAAGAGAAAAGAACTAACATGTAAAGCTATGTGTGTGTGTGAACATGGATGTGTACATGAAGAAAGAATTCAACACTAGGCCCTATATCTTTGTACCCACATATATACCTATCTATATACACACACACACACACACACACACACATATATATATATATATATATATATATATATATATATATATATATATATATATATATATATATATATATATATATACACAATAGGATATGTGCCTAAACACATAGCTATCACACATATAGAAATTCTTTACACTTTACACATATATACACATTGGTTAGACATGCTATATATAGCTATAGGCACACTACATATATAGAAATATGTTCATACATTGTATTTACATAGAGAGATGATAACATGTGATGTGTGTGTGAGAATGTCAAACATACCATGTGTGTGTACATTATAAAATGTGTGTGTGCGCTAGTGGGTGAAGTTCATTCTCAGTTTAGTTCCACATCTACATATAAACTAAAGTGAGCTATCCCATAAACTGGTGTAACTAACCACATAAAATAAACCATGTTATCTGAAATATGTCATTAAGCCAACATCCCATATGCATACAGCTCATGCATTGTCTAATACTGAAATTAACTAACACTTCGAATTAAGGGGTTGAAGGTTAACATTACATTCAGAGACAATCCACTATATTGAAAACTAAAATTGGCTTGGCAATAGGAAAAGGAAGGTATATATGCTTACATGGACAGTTCAGTGTTCAAACAACCTAAAATGAACTAACATTCAATCTAAATATCAGCTATGCATTGGTTCTATGTCTACATATAAAATCTGATATTGTATTTACAATATTTATACATTATGCATTCATATCTATCATTACATATATACCTTGCATTTATATCTAGCATTCATTATATACTTTCATGCATGTATTGTATATCATTCTTTCATTCATGCATTTATGCATTACTTACATATATTACATTAATTGTATTCCTACATGCTTGCATTCAACCATATATATACATTAATGTAAAGAGGATATATATCATATATATATCATTTCATTCATCTAACATATCATGCATTACATACTCTATATTCATTAATATCCATACTACATAGGCTCATAGGTTACACAAAATGCATATATCGTATAGTCACTCTTTTACTTAAAATCAATACTATACCAATTGCGCATTCACTAAATTCTAGGATTAAAGTATGTTTTAGTACTTCATTTTAGCTTTCCGAAACTTCAAACGGATCGTATTTTCGTGTCAGGAAGCTCCTGGAATCGCGAAAATACCGAAACGCATTCGTCTTTCGTACAGCTGACACTCAAATAATTCTACAGAAAATTACAGAAAGAATTTGGCTTATTAAAATATATATTTGGAAAGCTAACTTCGATACGCTTCTTTTAGAAAAAACGGAAGGTTAATTGGAGTTATGAGCTAAAAGTTATGGCATTTCTAAGTTGCTCTAGCTACTAAAAACGTGGATAAAAATTATGACGAATTTAGGTAGTTTGAGACAAAAGAAACACAAGTATATAACATAATATATCAAGAAGTCACTCTCTACACTAATATATATATAAGAGACACTATAGAACACATCTCCAATACAAAAATATGAGATTAAACATGTAATAATTCATTCATACATAACAACAACACATAGTGTGTCCAAATTTGGGATTTTCCCACATGGACACAACCACAACACAAAGGACACTCCTATGACCTCCAAATGGACACGAAATGGACACAAATGGAGATACAACCATGGGGGTCATTCCTATGGGTTCAAAATAGATCTATATGCATGAGAAAATAAAAAGGAGAAGGGATTTATACCTCCCGGTAGATCGAATCGAAGAAAAGCCTTCCCGGAGCGACACCGACACGTAGAGATTCCAAAAGGACACGAACGAGCTCCGAATCCTCCCAAACTTGGGTAGCTTCCTCCTTGGCTAGAATGGAGAAGGAAAGAAGAAGATTTGGTGGCGAAATGGAAGGATTTGGTCGTGAAATTGCTAGGAATTGCTCTCTAAAAATTTGGGAAAGAACAAGAGAGTGTGGATGAGAATAATGAAATGAACTTGAGCCTATCCTCTCCCAAAGTGGCTGGCCATATGGGGCTATTTGTTCTATTATGGTAAGGTCCAAAATGCCCCCACTAACCTATTCTATTAGTATTAGGAAAGGGCTAATTGGTTGGGGCTAAATTAGTCATTCTAAAGTCTATAATCACACTAACCTTATCCATAATAATTAGTCTAACCTCTAACTAAAATATTTCTATCATGTGGGCCATGGCTTACTAATGTGTGGGTCCACTAAAGTCAACACTACTCCCGGTTCCCCGTTTCAAGTCGGATTGAGCTGAAATTCGAACCCGACTCAAATAACCCCAAAACAATATCATAAATAATAAAATAAATTTCAAAAATATTTCAAAAATACAAAATGACAAAAATACCCCTGTTCCTGAAAACTGGGGGTGACAAATTCCTCGAAATTAAAACCAAACAATAGTAAAATGTCAAAATCACAAGTCATAATTTTAAATAGTTTAAAAATGATTAAAAATTACCAAAAATCATAATATGAAATAATTATCAATAAATAATAATTATAATTACAAAATTTCAAAATTACCCTCATCTGAAAAATTGGGTGTTACAATCCTACCCACCTTATAAAAATTTTGTCCTCGAAATTAAGATGATCGCACCCCCTTCTAGGTCAAACATAGTCAAGGGTCAATCACTAGTCAATTTCTCAGCATCCAAGTACTTGGTCATCAACTGGTCAACTTCTTAGGGTTTTACCTATGCTAGCTATTTAGGTGTTGGCAACTAGAATTTAGCAAAAGAGAAACTCTATAATAGACTAGCTCTTAACTTCCCAATCCTATCAAGTCACCTATAACTAAATACCTACAAGCTAAGCACATAAATACCAAATACCACATATATATATATATATATATGTATATATATGTATATATATATATATATATATATATATATATGCTCAAGAACAACAATCCATCACATATATCCTAAGTATATCATCTATATATATACATGACTGATCAACCAAGGGTTAAGGCAGACTAAACTTATAAGGGTCTGAAACAATGCTTAGAACTAGGCTAAGGATGAATAGTCTGAATCAAGGGGACATGGTATCTAGTGAAGGGTCTGCACACTGCCTATAAAGGTGATCAACACAAAGGAACTCAATACGAAGGAAACTTAACTAAAATGGAAAACTGAACCAAGTATAGGCTAAACAACATGTTTATAACCCTATACAACAATGGCCTATAGATACCAACTAACCTATATCCCATATGCCAATATCATCTGCAATCTATCTATGCAAATAGACCTCTCGGTCTTAGGTGAAACTACAACTATACTCAAAGGCAGGCTCTGGTCATGGGTGCCTCACTGAAAAAGGTAAGAGAAAGTAGTAATAATCATCAAGGATGTAAGGCATACTAACATCCTATGTGTAACTGGTTGGTATTATAGGTAACAGGAGAATTATCTGCAATGGGTTACTATTCTAACACCAATGCTAACTATCACCTCTAGGGTACAGACACTCTACAAGTCATCATACCATTATACTATGAAGGAACTACCTATGAATAAGCTCTACAAAACTAAATATCCCTACTCCTAAGTCATTTATAACAATCAAAAGGGTATGATGTTTAAACCTTCTCAAGATACAATATGTTAATCATATGCGTCTGTCCAAAATCATGTTGTCCAGAGTCTTCATCATGCTAGTGAGCAAGGCTACGATAATCACAGAGTCCTTGACTAAGGTACGTACCTCTAGGTTCATGGTATTTAAAATTTTCGTACTGCCGCATGCGACGGCGAAAACCTTAAATTCTTATACCCGAGAATACATCTAAAATTTGACTACATGTCCTCACTATGCCAACTAACACGACTATCGAGGATTCTAGATCCCATGATTTAGGCGACCTAGCCCATATGATTTTCTCAGAAGAAAAAAACAAACACAACAAAAGAGTAATATGACAAAATTAATCAATCAACAAGGAACAGATGGAATCGGATTTCAAGGTAATTATAAAAGACAATTGCGGGAATGGAATTGAGAAGAACAGAACTTGTAGCAAGATCTCCAACGGTCTGTGCATCCTCGACTGTCCTAACGATAGCTCGTCCTGCTGGTTTCCTCCAGCCTGATGCTGATACTGCACAAATTTCTGCTGCTGATGCTGCATGAATCGCTGCTGCTGAGAGAAACCGGAAATAAAGGGAAAAGTCACTGTACAGACGGAGGTGCACCTCCAATGTAGCAGAAACGACAACCTGAGTCGGCACAACAGGAGCTGCGGTCTCCAGGCCCTGATGAACAGGACGAGAGGTGGCCAGCCTCTCGATAGTATCCCTCGAACCGAAGCGATGAGATCGTGTCTTCGTAGCCATCATGAAAACAGATCAAAACAAGAAGCAATTTCTGAGAATGAAGCGAAAATTCAAAGGAGGATAGTTTATATTCAAAGGGGAGTCAATAAGCAACAATTTTAGACAAAAGGAATCTGATTAAGAGTTTTTCCTAATGTGATTGAGTACCTCAAAATATCATAATCCTACTGCAGGCTGTAGTGATACTCTAGTTCGAATACCACTACATAAACTCGACCTGCATGGGCCACCACTAAAAACGTGTCACGACCCGCATCCACTGTGAGGGTACAAGAACGTAACAACGCCCAGCCTATGCCGCAGTGTCGGCGGTAGAACGCTATTCTAGGTCATGAAATATAACTACATAACATGAATATACTCTCCAAAAGGAGGCCAACACAGAGGTACAACTCAATCACAATCTAAGGTAGAATGTAGCACGATGGAAATAGATAAGAAATCCTCAACTGAGGTACAGCAGAAATAAATAAAAATCTCAACATCTATAAAATATACAACTCTGAAAATAAAGACAACAGTTTAAACATGAAAAGAGAGGACAGTCTAAGCTATCTACACTATACAAGGTATCATCCTGAGCAACTGCCTGAACCTCCCCAGGGGTCCAGGTCGCGAGTGTCAACTAGACAAACTCCAAGTAAGGGTGCAGGGTTCCTCATCATCCTCTATAAAATTTTCAATAGGTCCAGTCAGGACGGGAGCGAGCACAAAACATCTCACGCAGTTCATATCATGTTAGGAAATATAAAGCATGCAATAGAGTAAGGTACATGAAACGCTGAAAGAAAGAAGCATATGAAAAACAGTAGAGATTTGATAACAGAAAATATCTAAATATGATAAGTAAGAACTGTAAGCCTACTGTGATTTAGAGTACAATATGGTTATGTAAACGGTCTAGAAAAATGCAATGGTAACTCCATTGTACGTGGGTGTACAATAGACATATACAATAGTTATACAATCTTGTACAATAGGATTTGATTACATAACCAATTCTACTCCCCCTCCCCAATCAGTACACAAGGATCCACTCTAGTTACGTTATCTTGCACAATAGTGTACAATATTAATGTACAATATTATACAATAGATGTACAATGTTATACAATGTTATACAATAGTGTATAATGGTCTATCCCTGGGACTCATGTGATACTGAGAGTACAATATGCACAAGGAGTATACAAGAATATAGGTATTCAATAAATATAATATGGAAGTGAAACGCACATCACAATATGTATCTAGTGAATACAAGGGGACAACATCCCAAAAAAAGATCCGAATAGTACCAATCCGTGATAACAATGTGTCAGCATCAAGTACAGTAATCTAGAGCAAGAATATAAATCCAGACAAGTATGAAACGGTCAGAGAATGTACTCGCCTCGTATCTGAATGTCTGAAGTAAATGTACTGCCTGAGGAGAGGTGTCTGTCTCCTAATCAGAGCAACACAAGTTACAACATGTCTAAAATAAGAAAATAGACTGCTACAATGCATCTACATGCTGTCTAGGTCAAACTAGGCTAAAGTCAACACTTGGTCAACTCTAGTCAACTATCTAGTCAAAGCTAGGTCAACATAGACTCAATGAAGTCTCACTAGGCCTAACCAGTCTACCCTAGCTAGTACACACCATACAAATCCAAGGCTATACAAGCCAACACAAGTCACATATCAAGATACATCACATTCATGCATATTTAACATTATATATATATATATATATATATAAGAGAAAAGAACTAACATGTAAAGCTATGTGTGTGTGTGAACATGGATGTGTACATGAAGAGAGAATTCAACACTAGGCCCTATATCTTTGTACCCACATATATACCTATCTATATACACATATATGTATATATATATAAAAATAAAATATATATATATATATATATATATATATATATATATATATATATATATATATATATATATATATATATATACATACACAATAGGATATGTGCCTAAACACATAGCTATCACACATATAGAAATTCTTTACACTTTACACATATATACACATAGGTTAGACATGCTATACATAGCTATAGGCACACTACATATATAGAAATATGTTCATACATTGTATTTACATAGAGAGATGATAACATGTGATGTGTGTGTGTGAGAATGTCAAACATACCATGTGTGTGTACATTATAAAATGTGTGTGTGTGCTAGAGGGTGGAGTTCATTCTCAGTTTAGTTTCACATCTACATATAAACTAAAGTGAGCTATCCCATAAACTGGTGTAACTAACCACATAAAATAAACCATGTTATCTGAAATCTGCCATTAAGCCAACATCCCATATGCATACAGCTCATGCATTGTCTAATACTGAAATTAACTAACACTTCGAATTAAGGGGTTGAAGGTTAACATTACATTCAGAGACATTCCACTATATTGAAAACTAAAATTGGCTTGGCAATAGGAAAAGGAAGGTATATATGCTTACATGGACAGTTCTGTGTTCGAACAACCTAAAATGAACTAACATTCAATCTAAATATCAGCTATGCATTGGTTCTATGTCTACATATGAAATCTGATATTGTATTTACAATATTTATACATTATGTATTCATATCTATCATTACATATATACCTTGCATTTATATCTAGCATTCATTATATACTTTCATGCATGCATTGTATATCATTCTTTCATTCATGCATTTATGTATTGCTTACATATATTACATTAATTGCATTCCTACATGCTTGCATTCAACCATATATATACATTAATGTAAAGATGAAATATATCATATATATATCATTTCATTCATCTAACATATCATGCATTACATACTCTATATTCATTAATATCCATACTACATAGGCTCATAGGTTACACAAAATGCATATATCGTATAGTCACTTTTTTACTTAAAATCAATACTATACCAATTGGGCATTCACTAAATTCTAGGATTAAAGTATGTTGTAGTACTTCATGTTAGCTTTCCGAAACTTCAAACGGATCGCATTTTCTTGTCCGGAAGCTCCCGAAATCGCGAAAATAGCGAAACGCGTTCGTCTTTCGTACAACTGACACTCAAATAATTCTACAAAAAGTTACAGAAAGAATTTGGCTTATTAAAATATATATTTGGAAAGCTAACTTCGATACGCTTCTTTTAGAAAAAACGGGAGGTTAATTGGAGTTATAAGCTAAAAGTTATGGCATTTCTAAGTTGCTCTAGCTTCTAAAAACGTGGATAAAAATTATGACGAATTTAGGTAGTTTGAGACAAAAGAAACACAAGTATATAACATAATATATCAAGAAGTCACTCTCTACACTAATATATATATATATATATATATATATATATATATATATATATATATATATTTTTTAAAATATATATATATATATATATATATATATATATATATATATATATATTTTAAAAAATATATATATATATATATATATATATATATGAGACACTATAGAACACATCTCCAATATAAAAATATGAGATTAAACATGTAATAATTAATCATTCATACATAACAACAACACATAGTGTGTCCAAATTTGGGGTTTTTCCAGATGGACACAACCACAACACAAAGGACACTCCTATGACCTCCAAATGGACACGAAATGGACACAAATGGAGATACAACCATGGGAGTCATTCCTAAGGGTTCAAAATAGATCTATATGCATGAGAAAATGAAAAGGAGAAGGGATTTATACCTCCCGGTAGATCGAATCGAAGAAAAGCCTTTCCGGAGCGACATCGACACGTAGAGATTCCAAAAGGACACGAACGAGCTCCGAATCCTCCCAAACTTGGGTAGCTTCCTCCTTGGCTAGAATGGAGAAGGAAAGAAGAAGATTTGGTGACGAAATGGAAGAATTTGGTGGAGAAATTGCTAGGGATTGCTCTCTAAAAATTTGGGAAAGAACAAGAGAGTGTGGATGAGAATAATGAAATGAACTTGAGCCTATCCTCTCCCAAAGTGGCTGGCCATATGGGGCTATTTGTTCTATTATGGTAAGGTCCAAAATGCCCCCACTAACCTATTCTATTAGTATTAGGAAATGGCTAATTGGTTGGGGCTAAATTAGTCATTCTAAAGTCTCTAATCACACTAACCTTATCCATAATAATTAGTCTAACCTCTAACTAAGATATTTCTATCATGTGGGCCATGGCTAACTAATGTGTGGGTCCACTAAAGTCAACACTACCCCCGGGTCCCCGTTTCAAGTCGGATTGAGCTGAAATTCGAACCCGACTCAAATAACCCCAAAACAGTATCATAAATAATAAAATAATTTTCAAAAATATTTCAAAAATACAAAATGAAAAAAATATTCCTGTTCCTGAAAACTGGGGGTGACAAATTCTTCGAAATTAAAACCAAACAATAGTAAAATATCAAAATCACAAGTCATAATTTTAAATAGTTTAAAAATGATTAAAAATTACCAAAAATCATAATATGAAATAATTATTAATAAATAATAATTATAATTACAAAATTTCAAAATTACCCTCATCTGGAAAACTGGGTGTTACATTGGCGCATGGGATTCCTGCACCAATCGGCGCATGGGATTCCTGTACCAATCGGCACATGGGATTCCTGCGCAATCGGTGCATGGAATTCCTGCACCAATCGGCGCATGAAAAACTCACGTTGCGTCTTCAGTACATGCGCGTAGGGAACCTACGCGCATGACACGCTCGGAGTTAAGGGATGCGTTGCCGGGACTTTACGGCGCATGGCCTCCCGGCGCATGGCCTCCCGGGCGCATGGGGTTCCCGGCGCATGGGGTTCATCGTCCCCAAATAGCAAGTTCAGCCATGAAAGTCCTAAAAATTTGCTATGGCCATAACTTCCTCATCCGAAGTTGAAATCAAGCGAAACAAAAGCCAAAACTGATTGAAATTGAATTTTCTACAACATAGAACCATTAATTTTTGAAAATACCAAGTTTTTAGAGATCAAAACCAAGAAAACTAAACAAGAAGGAACTTAAAACTTAGATCTACAAAAATATAACCATAAAAATGAAAAATGCCAAGTTCTAAAGTATCTTAGAATCTAGTAAGGAAGAGAATGGAACAATAAAACTTGAGATCCATCATGAAACAAGTTTGTACTTGCCTAAGCTCTCTCTCTCTCTCTTCCTGGTAGGTGTAGAAGTAAATGTGGAGAAGAAGAAGAGTAATGAAGAGAGAAAATGAAGGAATGGGTTAATAAAGGATGATGGGGGTGGTAGGTAGGGATTTTCTCTTGGTCCATGATGAACCAAGCAACCCAACCCGAACCAAGCCAACCCAACTAAACCGAGCCAAGCCAAGAGATATGTAATACAAGATGAAATACGTACATGTATTCCAAGATATGTAATACGAACTACAGGCATTACAGAAGGCCAATGGCCGACCGACACGTGAGCCGGCGGTCACGCCTGCGGTTACAAACCGCGGACAACCTAGCAGTTCCGGAGCTAAAATGGAGTATACACATTCATTTAGTCAGTATGATTTCTTCTTTTGGAAGAACTAAACTTGTTTCTAAAAGCTAAACTCCAAAATCGAAATTTGAGGTTTGTTTGTTCATATTAGCCCAAAATGTTTCCAATTCCAGTAACATTCTATCCTTTAAAAAAATATTCTTACCGCAGCTGGATGGAATGGAGCCCACCCCAGCCCACTAATGGCTCCGCCTGCAACTAGTTCCTTGATTCAACATTCTAGTTTGAGCACCAAATCAGCAAGTTCAACTTTTATTCTCAGCATGAGATTGAAGTTCAGACTTCAACTATCATAATGGTTTAGCCTATTTCCTTACTTTTTATCCGATGTGAAACTAAAGAAGAACAAAAAATTGTATGTATACAGTAGAGTAACAAAATTAACTATTCTAGAATCCCCAACTTAACTCTAAAAGAAGTCAGAGCTGGCCCTGGGCTCACGGAGATCCGAGACGAACTTTTAAAATATGACCCTCATACATATTAAAAACAAATTAAAAACTAAAATAAATTTTTTTTGTCACAACCAAGAATTGAACTAAGACACTCTAGCATGCAAGTTTAATATGATAACCACTACACTATAACTCTTTTTATGTTAGAAGTGGCTCATGGTACATACTAATTCTAGCTTAGATATAATCATGTTGGTGCTCACTTTAGTTTTGGAACTCTGAACGACCGCTCGGCCTGCCTGGACAAGGGGCGGGCCGCCCCTGATAGAAGTATGTTTATATCTTTAACTAAGCCTCCCGCTGATTTGTGGTGCTATACCTTTTTCTTCCTTTAGTGCGTTATACTTTGACAATATTCAATCGTTTGATCAATTGCATATCCAGAAGAATAAATGGAATTGCTTCAAGTTGAAAACACCCCCAACTCAACCAAGATACATACTTAAGAACTCAAAGTTGCAGTTCCATCATGATATGAATATATAAGTCAAACCTTACCTACCAAAACATACACCTTAAAGATTAAAAATACTGCGACTTATGGGTGAAGAGGAACATTGCATGTATTTCTATAATGGAGGGAAACATTGCAGCAGTCCGTAATTTATTAAGCACAGTCCGCACTAACAAAAATCCTGTATGGCTGTACTCCAAAGTGGTGGACACATTGTATAGTAGTAGTCGGTAACTTTTGGTTAAAGCCAGCCGTGTACCAAATAGCAATCCAAAGTTGTTTTCACCATTTTCTATATAGCAAGTAGAAAATAACCAGAAACCATGCAAGCAGTTGTTGCCACCAAGAAGAAAACAAAACCAAGCAGTTCATCAGTGATGACACACAGTTATTCTGCTCTTGTGTGTATACAAATATATGTTTGCAATCAATGCCAAACTACATTATCATGCTAATTAAACAACTATATATACAACCTATGGTTACAAGAAACCTAAGGAATTAGATAAGTTCTTTAAGAGCATCATTAGTAGATAGAACTCTCTAATGTTATTTGGGATCCAAAATTTTAAAAACAAGATAAATGTATAATGTGTTGGATTTGTACTAGAATAGTAGGAAATAATAAAGTGAGCTCTGGTTCCAAAAATTATGTGGTCAAAAATTGATATGGAGAAAAAATAATGTAAAATCTAGAATATAGAAAATTGGATTCCAAATTGGGACTTACTATTCTAAAAAATGAGTTCCTACAATCTAGAATTTAGAAATTGGAAGGTCCAACCCTTAGCACCTATGGGTTGGTTGGAACCGAAATTATAGAAATTGAGATTTGGAATGAGATTTACTATTTAAAAAAAAAAAACTTTAAAATTCTGAATGTAAAAATTGGATTGAGGATGAACTTTACTAAGGATGCTCTAAGTACAGTCTAACAAATATATATGTGGTAGCAAAGGAAAGGCAAGCAAGCACAGTTTCTTCTTGGCAAAGGGGCTGTTTGGATAGGGGGGACTGCACTGCAAGTGGCAGTCCCCGCTGCAACTGTTGAGAACTCCACTGGAGTTACCGCGTTGGATAGCAGCAACTGTCCATGGAAGGTGTCTTTTCTCTGACACCTTCACTTGCTGTCCCCCTCCACCTTTGTCATTTTCACTTGCTTCACAAAAGGGGAGGAGGTGGGGTGAAAGTGTGAGCTGCAACTGGAGGGAAGTCACTCGTGGCGGAAGCTCGAGTAGAGAGGAGGGTCGGAGGAGAGAGAGGGGCGGAGGGGGCTCCGGCAGAGAAGAGGGCCGGAAGAGAGGGAGGGGGCTCCAATCTCCAACCGGTGGCCGTCCGGACTCCTTTGCTGGGTTCTTGGTAGTAAGGAAAGAGAGAGAGAGAGAGAAGAGATAACAATGGAAGAACCGAGAAAGGACTAGTATTACTCATTTATTAATTTATTATAATTTAAGTAATTATTATTCTTATAGTTTGGTGGGGGTAAGCATACCAATGTTTACCATATCTTCAAAAAACTTCCACTTTCAACTATCCAAACAACCGAACTACTTTTTTGTCACTTACAACAACCATCCAAACACCAAACCAATTTTTCTTTCACTTGCAGCAGACAAAAATTACTCCATCCAAACACATTTTGGAAAGTGCCACTTGCCGCAAGTCAACGAAAACTCAACTTGCTGCAAGTACCACTTTCACACTTTCAAAGAGTTACATCTATCCAAACAGCCCCAAAGAGAAAATGCTTTATTTAATTTCTTTCCCCTTTGTCAATTCCGAAAAGTAGACATCTTTTGGTGCTTCTGCACCACCTTTTCCAATAGGTTGATTGCGTAGTGGCCCATGAAAGGGAAAAGAAAAAGATGCTCAGTCTTTCTTTCTGTGGCAGGAATTCATGGTTATCTGCTCAAAAGGGGATGGGATGTCCCTACCTGAGCTAGATACAACTAACCTTTTTCCTCTCTTTTTTCCTCTCCTTCCAGCAAACAACAGTACTGTGTGCTGCCTTTTTCCTGATCACTTTATTACTCCAGCGCTTCAACTATTTGTAGCACAAAAAGCTTTGAGTGACCTCCCCATCTGACCATGTTCCTCATCCATTACCCAAAATGGGACGTACTCCTTGATATTATTCAAGGTACAACTGTCTTTACAAAGCATGGTTCAGTCTTCAACTTCCAATTATTGGAAATTTGAACAGTAAGTACATTGAAGCACAAGGTAGCTCAAGCACATATGCAATCTTTCTGTTCTTAGCTTTGATATGTTTAAGTTTGACGTGTCCTAATTTATTTTGCAATGTTCGTATTTTCTTAGGAAACGTTTCTGTGACCATTTAGAATGTATACATTCTTTTGACTTCTCAAGTTAACAAGCAAAATGTAGATTAATTCATATGAAGAAACACCCACACTTTGTATTCACAAGATCAGAAGCAGCTTACAAAAAGAGAGAAAAGAGGACTTTAAAACACAATCAAGCTAACAAAAAGGGAATCCTCTCCATTGAAGTAGGCAACATTTATTTTTAGTATATCTGCTGCTAATCACTCTCTCTTTGTGTTTTCTCACTAGATATTTACATGCATATAACCTTGCAAACAGTCGACATGTAGAAAGATCAAGCAACCCCGAGATGAGAGCAGATTTGTTGTCACATTTAATCCTGTCCATTTCTGTCCAGCTCCCTATTACGTTAGTTGCTGTAACCTGTCTTCCTGATCAAACTTGGGCTGCTTGTATGTTCACCAATTTACCATTCATCGATCGGCAGCTAGCCTCGCTCGCTTCAACTGCTCTCCTGGAAGTTGGCAGACCGCGACAAGGCGGCAGGGTTGGCATGCAAGGCCTGAGAAGCCTCCCCCAAGTGCGTTCTGCTCAGCTCTCCCTTTGTCTGGAAGCCCTTGAAGAGCCCCTGGCCGCTGTCGGCCTTGTCATTCTTGAAGCCCATCGTCGCCCACACGGAGCTCTTCGCGGCATCCTCCGGGTCGTGAATCCTCAGAGTTTTCGGTATCCACAGGCGACATCCTTCCTGATTGCTCTGTTCGCCGTCTCTAGGAGCGGCGGCGTCTTCTCGCGAATGCTTGCCTAATGCCGGAGAATTAGACCCCGATCCCGACGACACACAGGTTGGGGAGGGAGAAGGAGAAGGCAGAGTTTGCAGCCACGGCAAGCCCCACGGCGTGCAGCCCCAATAGGCTGCAGCGGGATAGAACGGCACCGGGTAGCTCGGAGCGCATATTGCAGGAGGAGGACTCCACGGAAACGGCCACGGAGGGCATCCGTTCACAAACGGGACCTGGGGAGCGAAACCTTGGCAATTCCGAATAGAAGGCTCGCTCGCATTGGCTCCTGCTCCCTCGTCGTTAGGAGTCGCCGAAGACACGCACGGCCGCTCCTCCATCTGCTCCTCCGCTGCGCGGTGGAATCCGTTCCGGTGGCAGCTGTTCGTAGCTTTCTCCGCGAGGTTGAGAACGGAGGCCATCGAATCCAAGAGCGGAGGAGCGTCGGGGCCGAAACTGAGGACCGTCCCGTTGGGCTTAAGGGGCTGATGGTGAAGCTGGTCGGGTCCGGCCTGGAGACCGGCGACGTCCGACGCGGCCAGGTGGCGGTACTGGGAGGCGAGGGAGTTCTTGTTCTTGCGCCGTCCGGCCCCCACGGGCACGTTCCTCATGGTGCCGCCCGCGGTCCAGTACCGCTGGCAGTTCTTGCAGAAGTGGCGGGGCTGGTTGACGTTGTAGTTGTTGTAGTAGCAGAACTTGGTGTCGAGGCTGTTGCATCGGGGGCAGGGGAGTATCTTGTCCGGCTTCTTCAGCGTCTTCTCCTGCGGATTGCTCGGGTCGTTCCGTTCATCTTCTTCGTCGGGTGGGTTCGGGTTCTTCTCGGGTTCGGCCGCCTCCTGATCATTTTGGTTGTCATCTGCAGATGCAGGCTCACTCCTCTCTTCCGAGTTTAGAGACTCTTGTTCTCTGTCCTTGGATGCTATGGTGCTTTCCTTGCTTGGATGACCCTGCAATCCAAAGATGATATCTGTGAGAAAGTGAAAGATGCATAATAGACGAAAGACTGGGAAATCAAATATGCACATCGTGATAAATAAACTTGTAACATGCCTATGAAGTATATAAAATCAGCTCTTTCCTAATTATTCATAACAAAATTAGCTAGTCTAAATTTTTAGAATATGTGACGACATGTATGGAAGGATGATCATCCAATCACAAAAGATGTATCCAAAGCATCAATTTCCCAAAATTTACTTCTCAAATGAAACAAGAATCAGATCTAATTCACTTGTCAGTAAATTAGGGACGTGACTCGTGAGCCCAAGGACATATTAAGTAAAAATTTTAAAAAAAAGGTTTCAAGCTTATAGCTCATCAATAACTTATGGGTAGCAATCTTCCTAGACAAGTGCATAGGAGCCACCAGTAATGTTCTCTCTTTCAAAGAATTGAAGAAGGATGGTGAAGGCTTGGCCAGGATTCACCTGAACTAAAAGTCTCCAACCAAATTCAAAGAACCATTGGTGCAATACAAATCGAGAAGCTGAAGCTAATGAAACCTAAAAGTTACTTAATATTTTTCCAGATCTCTTAATTTCAATATATATATATATATATATATATATATATATATATATATATATATATATATATATATATATACTAGAAAAAAAAAAAAAGAAGAAGAAGAAGAATAACAAGTTGATTCATCCCAAAACAGAGGAACTTAAAACACACCATTAAGTGTGTGGCTTTAGAAAAAAAACAGAGGAACTTAAAGCACACCGTTAATTCCATATAATTTTGTGCCTTTCGATCCATTCTAGGCTTGTTGGAATCTGTGTATTCTTATTTTATCTTTCATTAATGTCAATCATCTTTAGTGAAACACCAAACAATTTTTTTTTGTCTCTAGATTTGGTTTTGCAAAGAAAAATCATTTATATTTTATACGGAAAAAAAAGACAAAACTAATTTTTTATAGCCATTAGAAAAACAGAATTAATTTTCTTTCGTAATTCTATCTAAAAGAAAAATAAGTTCCATCCCAATAACAATTTGCAAACTCTGAAATCAGAAAATTGAACCAATGAAGAATTACCTTGTCCTCGTATCCTTCGTATCCACCGCCACCGTCGTTCGCCGGCAACGCGATCGTCTTCCCGAAGAGCTTGATAGCGGGGTCCCTGATCTCCGACATGGTCCTCCAGCAGTACCGGCAGAGATGTCCGAGATATCTGGGCTGGTTTCTTCTGATACACTGCTTGCTTGCTTTGATTTGCTTTGCTTGTTTGCTTCTTGTTCTTTGTGGACTTCTTTGTGGTGTTTGTGTTTTTTTAACGGTAAGGGAGTTCAATTGAGGGGGTTTGTGAGCCACAAGTTCTCTTTGTGGCCTTGGGAGAGCGTTATTTGATTCTCTGCCCTTTAAACTACTGCCGACTGGAAAGAGTTAATAAGTCCTACTCATCAACCAATATCTCATTCTTTCCTCTATTTTTTTCTCTACTTTTCTTCTACCACTCTTTTTTTTATTTTTTTTATTTTATCCTTTCCTCTCTTTTACTCGACACCACAAGCTCGTGAATTATCGACGTACGTGTACTATATTTGGCCCACTTGTCAGAAACATGATAAAAGAGTAAAGAAAGTTGGAGTGGTGACTAGGCAAAATTATTGCGCTTTCTACTCTTTTTGTGTGGCTCTTATTTCTATTATTTTTTTATCCTCAAAAAAAATTCAAGTATGGTAGGCTCCCATTTTATTGGTTACTTGAGAACATTTCAATGAGTTCTCATCTTTAAGTTTTTAAGTACACTTGCCAAAGTGTTCAGCCATGGGAAAATAATACGAGATACAAAATTAAACTAAGGATTGAAGGAATGATATGTCAACAAGTTAGAGCTTACAACAGCTAAAATATTATATCGCCTTACATCATACAAATTAGAGATTATTGTCAATATCTTGAGCCTTATCTTGTTTTAAATGTGTCTTTCCTTCATAAACCTCCTTTGATACATAATAGTCTCATGGACACAATTCCTCTGGTCCGACAACAACCATCGTGACCATAATTTTTTATGTTCACGATAATATTTTATGACCACAAAACTTTTATATTCGATGATAATAATTACTGCCGCAGACTTTTCTTGGAACTAACAACCAATGCGGAGCCAGAAAATATTTTTAGGGGGACCGAACATGGATGAAAATAAAATATAAAACCAACACACAGCCACAACAGGATTTGAAGGAGGGACCATTCTTATTAAGACACATTCACTCAACCACTTAAGCTATGGGTTACCTATGATATATACTTAGTAGCTCTTAGTATTTATTTAAGCCTGGGATACAGCCCGTGAGAGCCCTGTTTATGCTCCGCCTCTGCTAACAACGATTTTTCTCACAGTGACTTGTCTCCTATGGACGTCAAGATGTGAGGTGGGCCGGCCCGGGCTCACTGTTGACCGGGTTGACCAGGCTTGGCCCAGACCGGGCTTAGCCCGGATGGAGGAGAGGGCCGGGCCGGGTCGACCCGAATTTACAATATTTGAACCTAGTCCATACCCATATCCGGATATATTCGGGCCGAGTCGGATCCGGGCCGGGCTCGGGTTAGCCTGCTGGCTGACAAATATTTAATTTTTTTTGGCTCAGTTAGGAGTGTATACTCTATTTATTTATACTTTTAATACAAAACTATTTAGAATTGTTGGTTAGCAGTGTGGCTGGTGGATATATGCTTGGGAGGTCTCCTGGGTTCATGAGGCCCCCCTTCTCCAAAGATTTTGAATTTTTCAAAATAAAATTCGGGTCGGGCCGCGGGCTAGAAAAAAATAAATTCAGCCCGGACCCAGTTACGAGTACAGGTCGGGTCGGACTGGGCTACCGGATCATTACCTTTGGACCCAGTCTGATTTAGTATGGATCGGGCCGGGCTGGCCCGTTGACTGATCTGGGCCGACCCAGACTTGGTTTGACTAGGCCGTTCAGGGCCAGGTTCCGGGCCGCCCGGCCCGATACACACCTTGATATGGATGACAACTCTCACAATGTAACGTCCCAGTCCCAAAATACGTAGGACTAAGAACGTAAACATGCCAGCTGTACTCATACGAAGTATACTCCAATATATGGAAGCCTCGTATAAATACATAAGCTGTAAAATACAGTAGAACCATAACTAATCTCATCCACACAAATAAATGAATAGAATATCTCATATAATCAACTATGAAATTGTCGTTTGGTACATGTAGTTGGGCGGAGACAAATCCACTACCAACTATGAAAAGAAATACATAACAAAAGAAAGATTTTGGCGAGCGAAGCGAAGACGATCCAAATGCAATCATCCTCGAAGAAATAGCGTTGAGCACGGCTAGAGCTAGAGCACCTGCGAAAGACAATAGCACACACCTGGAGAGATAACCAGGTCCTCAGAGGGACGTAACAAGACACATAATATCATGCCATATAAACTGAATAAATATTGCTCAATAAGTAAGTCAATCAAATTTATAACATGGTCCAATACGCACCTACTGAACGAGCGTACCATCCCCCCAACCAAACAAGGACAGGAGATGGTAAACTAATTCACGGTGACGTATCTTTCCATGCCATGAATCCAATATGGTATCCGGACCCCAACAAGGTTCAATACCTTCTCATCGAAGTAGTAAGTCACACCTACAACCAAACAAGGACAAGATGTGACAAACTAATCCGCGACAAGTTATTGTTCCAAGCCACGGTCAGATACAAGTACCCAAACCAAAGGTACTCATACCTAACGGATAAGGGTGCCTAACCAAATCTAGGTGAATGCAGTTTTAAGAACAGTTCATGGTCGCATGACTACCCGATCAAGTCAAGAAAATACCGATACAGTACCTCAGTAGCGAGTCGCAACACCATATACTATTCCTCAGTATCGAGTGAGTCTATAGCATATAGTCTACCTATCGTTCCTCAGTAGCGAGCGAGTCTACGATAGATAGGGTGGTAGTCAACTGCCAATCATGTTCTTCCCGTCCAATGCTAACTCTATAACCGCTAAGTCAAACTAGCATGCAACCTCTATTAGCGGTTATTCCTATCGCACGGCTTGTACGTACTGGTGGCTGTCACGCCCCGCTCCCGTAGGAGCGATCGTCCTCGCTAAGGAGTGATGCCGCACGGGCCTAGGTTGCGCCCGTACAAGGCCAAGTCCAGAAACAGCCGATTTGAGCTAGGCCACAGAGTCGCACAAAGTGTCCCCATTTGCAGCGAAAAGTAAATGAACACAAATTGAAGCAAATTCAACTCTTTATTGATATTCAAGAAGTTTACAAGCGGCGCTAAGCCGATATTACAAATCGCTCAAGCTCTCTCTCTCTGAAACATAAAAGGCGTGCCAAGTGGCTTACAAGATGGAATGATTCATGGCGATGTTCTGATACATTATGCCCTGTATAAGGTGCTTCATCTCCTGGCAACGTTCCAAGGCTCCAGAGTTGGCTCCGTGCCCTAGCACGTTCGATGGAAGCTCCGCACCCGCCGACGTTTCCTGCTTCCTGTAAGCAGACTGTAGGGTTATCAGTACATTGTTATGCACTGGTGGGGAGGCTAGCTCGCCCACAATGCTATCATTACCAAACACGTTCCGTTTACTTTTGTGCATCTCTATCATTCATTGTCTTTCTAATCTTGTCTTAGGATCAATTTCATGGCATATGTCATAACATATGTAATAACCTATCCCGTGTTGCCAAATTCAAGTGTCGCATGGAAATACATGCACGACTTACCCATACTTACCGTCCGGCCTTCCCTGTCCAAAGTAAACCAAGTTAGTCAATAATTCATGTGTAATATTGCGATTCTTGGAAACATTTAATATCAAGGGCGTGTCTCTGCCTCGGTTTCTAGCGTGCCATTGGCGTATTTTCTAACTCCTTTGCCAAAGTACTTTCGATTATCTGGTGTGTTATATTCAAGCCCGTTCAGGAGGCACTTTATTTAGTTAACTTAGACTACTTTGATTTCAATGCAAGAACTTGCACGTGGATTGCCACCAGCAAAACCCACTTAACTCTATATGCACCGGTCGCTGGCACCACAAGCCATTTTGGACCCTTTACCCCTTGGTATTTCGCAACTATTCAGAGCGTGCGGCTGGTACATATTGATAGTGTCTTGAAATACCCCGCACTTACGTCCCCCGGGTAGCCAAGCCCCCCCCCCCAGACAGCCCGTAAGCCCCTTTTGATTCCGTCCGGACTGGCAAGTCCTTCACACTTTGACCATGCCGCGGAATCCCTTTTTCTTTACGGCACAGCATACGCCACCCCTCGCTCGTACCGTTTGTCCACGACCATTTCGTATTAACTTATCTTTTTAACATAACGGCTGTCTCTGAGCCGTAGGCTAACCCTTAGCCTTCTTACGTTATCGACCAGGTTGGCGTCCGTGCAGCGCGGATAGCGAGCCCCGTTGCACGTGCCCGTCACACCTGTCGCTAACCATTCTTTTCTTTCTTATCTTTCATTCATTCATTCTTTTCTTTCTTTCTTTCACTTGTTCGTTCGTTCATTGGTTCTTTCACATATTCGTTCATTCATTCGTTGATTCATTATTCACTTATTCATTCATACATTTTGCAACTCCCTGTGCGGGAGTCGCCTTGGCGACCTATTGGTCCCATAGCCTTTCAATATTGCTAAACTCTACTCGGAACGACTATGTTGATAGTCTTCCCATTTCATTGTTGTAAACCATTCATTGTTTCATTGTTGAACGCAAGCTTGTGCCTTAGCACGAGCGTGGAGCGCGGTGCGAGAGTTCTCGTATTTTCCATGTTCTTTTCCATATTCTATACAAGCATACAAGATGGGATTATTTCCTTAGCTAGGTGCGTTGAGTCATTTATTAGCATGCGGGGTGTTATCGCCTAGCGATTTCAGTGATAGTGTCCGTATTATTATGTATCTAGGCTAAGCACAGACGGGTTCATCGGAGCCACCCACCTTAGCGATGTTTGCATCGGCCGAGCGATACTCCGAGCGCGCCTTTGATAGTCTAAGTCTGGATTCATCTTGACGGGCCAATGTAAGCCTTGCATCGATTCGCATCGATACTTCATCGAGTCGACGCAACTCTTCGAGTCGACGGCTCGCTTGAGTCGTTACACTTGCCGTTTGAATCGACGTTCTGCTAGGGCAGAGCGGGTCACTACAGTGGCCAACCAATCACGCACTTTCGTGTTCTACATGTGACACACAACTTCGTGTTACCACGTGTCAAGGCCAATGAATGCAACACACATGGTGGTCCCTTAAATCTAGGTTTAATTTATAAGAAAATAATACACAGTAGGAAATATAAATGAACAGTAAGTTCTAACAGGTTATGCCATGTATCACAATTTATTTTGCATAAAGAAAATAACTAATGCATGAAATATGAGCTAAAATAAATAAACAGCAAATGGCAAGGTGTCTTGCCTGGTAGGACGCCCGGTGTGCTGCGATAATCATGGTGGTACGAACTGCGACCTCGGTTTAACAACTATGCAAAGTGACCTCGGATGGTGGCACGGACAGTTCCATTGGGTCCAGGACGGTTGAATTAGTTAGGGTGGACAAAAGGTAGTATAGAATAGGTAAAAGAATAGGAAAGATGGGCTGAATCACGAGATGGAGAAAAATTGTAGGAAGTCAAATAATATATTTAATTTTTGAAAATATTTTATAATACTTGAAAACTACGTTTTATTATCCCAAAATATTTATAGATAGTAAAAATCGTTTTAGGTTGAAAACTAGAATTTACTTAGTAGAATATCTTTTTTAATACTAGAAAATTTATACGATAATTTGGAACTACATTTTAATACTCAAAATTTATCTTTAGATAAATAGTAGAAAAATTTGAAAATCGCTTTTGGGCTAAAAATAACTCTTAAGTTATCCAAATAGAGTTTCTAGGTAAAAGAACTATGTGTATTAGTAAAAAAAAACATATTTAGAGAATTAACTGAAACCTAGAAAA
Source organism: Iris pallida (assembly GCA_029216955.1). Taxonomy (NCBI): domain Eukaryota; kingdom Viridiplantae; phylum Streptophyta; class Magnoliopsida; order Asparagales; family Iridaceae; genus Iris; species Iris pallida. The sequence goes on from JANAVB010025596.1 coordinate 1,326,331, forward strand.
TCTATTTAAAACTAGATTTTGAATTTTTAGGGCCAAGCCCAATATGATATTCAAATATACCAATTTTAAAATAAATAAATAATATAATACCATTAAATATTAATAATAGAATCCATAAATTTTCTACTACTGTAGTAATCATAAAAATATTAAAAATAGAAACCAACAAAATTAGATATGTATACCGTCGTAAGAATATTGTAATATTAACTACTAATATTGTACTATTTAAACTTATCACAGAACAAATAAACAAAATAATAATAATAATAATAATAATAATAATAATAATAATAATAATTATAGAAATAACAGATACAAAAAAAGTAATAAAAAAACAACAACGACAACAAAAACTAATAATAATAATAAATAATGATAATAACTAAAATCATCTTTCTCCTCTTTGCATTTGACAAGGAAACAACCCAAACTTAAGTCAGTAGTAGAGGTGAGGAGAGAGAACAAACAGAGTTGAGAAATTTGTGGGGGAGTTCAGAGACGAGATCAGGGAGAGAGAAAGAGAGGGGATGAGAGGAGCGGGCGGCGGAGATCTCAAGGCGGCGGAGGAGGATGATGGGCGCTCGGAGGACAGGGGCGGAGGCGAGCGGCGGCCACAATCTGGGTCAACGCCTGCCCGGCGCTCGCCGAGCGCGACCACGGTGGTGCGCAGCACTGCGGAGACTCCGATGGGGGTTTCCATCTGAGATGGCCAGGCGGTGGGAGCCGCCGACGACGTTGGGTGTCGGGCGCTGCTGCGCTCGAGGGGCTCGCAGATTGGGCTTGCTGGTCGATGGGAGTGGCGGTCACGGCGGAGGCGTGGGGAGAAGGGAAGGAGGGCAGCGGAGGCGGTTCGCCGTGGGGGTTTCGGGAAGGCGGACAAGGCGGAGGGTCGGCGGTGGCTCGATCGGCGTGGGGCGGCGACCGGAGGCCGAGATCGTATGACGGAGGGGTCTTGGCTCGCGGAGGGTTTTGCGGCAGGGTCCGATGGGGAAGGGTCGGGGAATATGGTCGGCTCACAGAGGCTCCGACACGTGCCGAGGGAGAGCGGCGGCTCTGTCCGCGCGGCGAGCGGCCCGAAAGTCGAAAGAAGGTTATAAATTTTTCCCTTTTCTTTTCCTGATGTGGCGTTGGTGTCGGCCGAACTTGTGCGGCGGAGCTGGGTTTCCAGGGGTGATGGACTATGGTGGTGATGCTGGTGTTGGCAGGGGACGTCGAAGCTGGGTGGTCGAGGTCGGGTGTGTGATGGGGTTTGGGTGTGTCCATCGGGTGGCGTAGGTGATGCTGATGACGGTGCCGGTGGTGGTCCTGGTATGGTCTGTCGTGGTGATGAAGATGGTGCTGGGGTAGTCGGGTGTGTGGTGTTGGTAGGCTGTGGTTGTGGGGTGCCGGATTGGCCAGGAGGAGAAGAAGGAAGGTGGGGTTTTGACGGGTTTGGATAGGTTAGGAATTTAGATG